>SNQN01006821.1:10900-36406 GCA_008642245.1 Bassia scoparia
TTGAATATTTTAGACTGTTCATGGTATCTGGCTTTTTTGCACGGACTTGTCAAATATTTGCTCCATAACTAGGAACTTAGGAAGGTTCTGTATTACAGTTATCACAGTACATTTGTCAAATTATTAATGAAAGATACCTCTTTTATGTAGAAATCTTCTTTCAAAAGATATGAAATATCTTCTGTTTATAGGAGAGCAAAAGGTCATTCACCCCCGAATTGTTACCTTCAGGTAATCTATATTTGACTTGCTGAATTTATATTTTCWTTAATTCGATGCGACTTCTTCACGGTGTCGTTGATGATTAATTTGAAAGTCCCTAAGTCCTTGATTTTCTTATGTATAGGGTGATTTTGATATAATTGGAGGGGCTTCACCTCTGACAGAAGCTGAGATTATTAAGGTACTTAATCCTGTTCTTGAATTAGTTTTGATATTAGGTGGATGTCAATTCTCAACTTTTCCTGTAGCAGTTAGACACAAGCAGTCAAGCATGGACTTTTGAGTTGTGACTYTTGGTTTTTCTGAAGGCTTCATCGAATCAATACTTTCTAATAAATTAATCTTTCATTCTTGAACAAGAAAATCACGAGAGTGTTAAATTGTCAATTTTGATGTCATGGAGGCCACTAGAGTCATGATATGAGACATTAGTCAGTTTGGGGAACTCGATGTATGAACTAAATTTCAACAAAAGTCTCCAGGGCCCATGGATGATGGTTCCTTGGAAGAAGGAACTCGAAAGATTATTTAAGCGATGAAATGTATCAAAATAGTCAGTTGGTAAAACAATATACACCTTTTGTTGCTGTCAACTGGAGTTTTCAGAAAATAAATATAAAATTGCACCAGCTTATACATTGAAATTTCTACAAACTTGGAATAAAGATTTCCAAATGCTGACAGCTGATCTTAATGATAGTGCTTTGATGACAAAGCAAACTTTGCATTTTCATTTTTTGAGTGATGACATCGGAGATAATTAATGTTGATAATATTGATACCACAATTATATTAGGCAATTATTAATTATTTCTWAGTAAATTTTGTATCATTCAAAAGATGCATAGTTTTAGAAATTTGAGAGAATTGATTTTGCATGAATCTGTGAGTAGCTTTGGAAGGCAAAACAAGTTTTTTGTTTGGAATACAGCTGATTAAAGATCTCAAAATTGAACGACAAGCCTGAATTTACTACATTCTTGTGGTGGTGTGTCTTGCTTCCCCAAGAACTCCATTATTGATAATTTTGTGGTGCTCACAATCTCTACATCCATTTTTTGTGTAAAATTGAAGTTTCTTGTTGTTAACTAATTTACTTTAAAAATTAGTCCTAACAAAAACTTTGGTTTTGTTGAATAGGCAACAATTGATATATTATTGCAGTTCTTCAACCCAGACTCATTATATATTCACCTGAGTCATGGTAATCTATTGAATGCTATGTGGTCTTGGGCAGGAATTAAAGTTGACAACCGGCAGAAAGTAGCAGAGGTATGTACTTAAGGATCTTGGATAATTTATTGCTCTACAAACCTGTATGTTTTGACAAAAACTTTTTTGAATGTCCCAATCAAGAGTCTGTCGTTGCTGGGTTGTCTGCGCCCTCAATCCTCTGAACGGAAGTCCAAATGGGTAGTAATCAGGCGTCAACTTCTTCAGGTATGTTCATTATATTTGTAGTGTTTGCATAAATTCTTGTGAATGGGATTTTGTTGGCAGTATCTTATGTAGGGCAATAGGGATAGATTTTAGATTTTAGCAGGTTTGTTATCATGAAGAATTTGCGCTGAATATTGAAGTATGTATGAAGAATATTGGGATGATTTTATCTTGAGTAACCAGGTGTTGCTCAGAAGTTGGAGATGACTATGAGGAACATCTCAATAGGGAGATAAAGAAAAGTGTCATGAAGTGAAACTAGATCATGTTAATAATCCTGGCCCATCGGTTAAAGAGGTTTAAGTCTTGATAATTAAAATCATCTCTTTTGTATAATTAGCTCCAGAAATTTAGTCAAAACAGCCTTRGAAAAGTTGAGCATGTTATGATTAGAAGCATGTCTTCAGAGTTACTGGATTGTGCTATAGGTGCTCTTGTTATAGCGTCTGGAAATTATTATTTTCTAATGTGACTTGCCGACCATGTTTCCTTCAGTGAGTTATTAGGTTGGTACAGGAGATCAAGTGAGACTGTGAGAGTATATAGGGCTCTTGTTCCTCTCTTTTTGTAATTAGTTGGTTTCTTAACACTTATCTGAAGAAGAATAGGAATTATGCATACAATGCAATATGTTTCAACAGGTAGGAGATTTGAACTTATTTATACATGCACTTTCTCCATTAGGTTTTTTGAATTTGATATGCTTAATTTGCTTATACACTTATCGTAGAAGAAAATCCCTACATTRTTATGGAGCCACATTGCATGTTTAGATTMTAAGTTCATCTTGGTCTGAGTTCTGATTTAATTCTCCATGCATCCAGCAACTTCGGTTGGCTGAAGCAGCTGTTGATAGGCTGCAGACTGCAGGACAAAGGTTCTGTGGAGATGCAGATCAAACTTTGCCAAGGTTGAGAGGAGCTCTTCCATCAGGTAGAATTACATACAGTTTAGTCTTTTGTCTGTGGACAGCTGGGAAACTTTTCAGTGTCGATGACCAGATTGGTTTTGCAGAGAAATATACACGCAAAGCACTTGATGAATTGTCTGACCTCTTCAGCTATCTCAGAGTATGGAAAATTGTAAAAAATATATACATTGATMCCCTTATGCCACCAACCGAAAGCTACCACAGAGGCTTGTTTTTTCAGGTATAACTTAAAAATTCTTCCTTTGATGTTTTAAGTTTATTGTAGTACTATTTTATTTTAATTACATTGACTTGTATTGTTAGTCCCAATAATCTATCAATTTTTTTATGCTATGTTGACTTGTATCTGAATCTTATTTCTCAATATGGATTAATTATGATATTACAATGTGCACAGATGGGTTTATGAAAGGTCTGGAATAGTATGAAGTAAGATTTATCATTCCAGGCTCAGAATATATAGAACAGAAATGGTAGGCTAGATATTTGTGTAGCTTGGTATGTCGTTCTTCTTGTCTACTATTAAAGACAGATGGTTTCTTTGTGATGCTTCCACGCCTCTGCGGCCTACTTCTCTATAGCACCGTGGTTCAGCTGGGCTATTGGAGTGTGTAGGACGTTAAATAAAAACCCCATACGTGCGATAGCACTGAATGTAATTTTAGCCTTGCAATTATTGATTCTTGAAGGTGGAAGTCACTGAGTACTAATTGCTTCTTTGTTCGATGGTGATATGGGTAACAAGTATTGTATATGATCTAATAGTAAAAGGTATCTCTTCTTTGTTTTACAACAAACATCTGTATGATCACTTTGCCTTGTCTGTTCAGGTTATAGGATCTCTCTAAGAAGGGAATCCCGTGGATCATCAGTTGATGGTACCTTGCTAGCTGTTGAGTGGCCGGTAATGCTTCTTGTTGCATGCAGATTTGGAAGTGAACATGTAAGGTTGTCCTTTCCACCTTTTTTCTCTAATGTTCTTACTCGCATTTCGACCCAAATTCATGGATTATGGGATGGGGGGTACTTTGTAAGGACCGAAAGCAGCCTTATTGGCTCCTTGAGAAGTCCATTATTAAATCAACTCCATTTACAATATCCATTTGTTGTAAAAAAGTCAATTTTTCGCAACCTTAGTATTACAAAACTACCTCTCGTTTTATGTTACCTTCCTACACTGCATTTGGCATAGTTTTTTCATGTTTATTGTTGAAGAAAAGTTTATCATGCTGTGTATACCGAAAAGTTTCTGGCTGCTGAAACAGCCGTTAGTAGACATATCACGTATACTTCTCCGTTTTTATTGATGTCTCAGTTTCTATTTTAGTGAGAATTCTGGAAATGACGTTGTTTCCACTCTTTGATCTTATTTTTCCCTTTCAAGACATGGGGACCACAATATATTGATCATATATCCCCACTTAACTTTTCTACTTTTTGGGGTCCAACAACCTCTTTCTCTCTACATCTTCTCAACTATGGGTTCCCACATACTTTTGATTTGAAACATTACTCTTCACTCCTCACTCAACCGACATACATTAACAACAATAATTTTGCTTTCAAAAACTACAAAACACCAAAGTCGAGAACATGTCTATAAAAAAGTGAGGAGTATAATAATTTAGATGAATGGAACATAAACTAACATATCCAATATGTGGTGATAAAGAATTTTAAATAAGGTAAAAGGTGGAAACAAAAAGCTATACACAGAGTAGGGTACTATGCAGTGGTTGCCTTTTATCACTTGGACAAACAATGCATACAAAAAGGAATTAAGCAAACAGATAGCAATGAATCCTCAGAGAGGAATCCTCGACGGAACGCACAGAGTGATGCTTCCAAAAAATGGGCAGTTTGTCAATGCAATGTTGGAACTTGTGGAGTTTGAAGTAGGTTGTAATTTGCATCAAAAAAAAAAAAAGTAAGTTGTAATTGTGGTCAATTCATCATGAATTCTAATGGGATGGATCCACTATAAAGATTCATATGAATAGGTTTTTTTTTTCTTGAACCTTTATCATAGAATGGTTCTCTTACAGGACTAGGCACCTGGGTCTAAAGACAGGAAAAGATTCACTCTCTCTTATCTTAAAATAGATCATACAAAGTATTATTTTTAGATTCTCAATGAAGATGTCATCTTCTATAAGTAATACTCCTATCTGATTTTTTTTGTATGTGGTTGTCTAAAATCTAGATTTCCAGATGTCTTTTTGAACTGACTTATTAATTGAGTAATGCTTGATAAGTTCTTGCTTGTTTGCTTGGATTATTTTTCTTCCTATTTATTAATGCGAACATAATTCTAAACTGTTTTTTTTTTAATTACCTTGTATTGATATATTGTTCTTCAGAGGTCATCCCCACCTGGTGCTGTTGGGACTAGTCTTGCATTGGAAACAATTATTCAGCATTCCTGTGTGCATATCAGGCCTATCAGGTTTTWAATATTAGTACACTTCTAGAGTTTTCTTTTGCCTGTCTGCCGTTTCCTCGTGGCATTAGATTGGTTTCTTTGGCTGGCAGGATCACAATGAATTCWATGAATTATTAATCTTTATTTGCCTTGTAGCGTAATGACATTTTACTTATCTTTGCAGAAGTGAAGCAGGTGCAAGTGTTCTGGTATGCTCAAAGGGAGGAGGAGGTTTACTGGAAGAGCGCATGGAAATTGTGGTAGAACTATGGGAGGCCAATATCAGGGTAAGCAATATTGTTTAAGAACCCCTCCATATGATCAATTTGTGCACCACTTTTACTCTCCAAAATAATCACTTTTGGGTCATGTAGCCGACCCTYCTTTTACTCTCCAAAACAATCACTTTCTAAGGCTTTGAATGATTGATCTCTCTGTTTATGTAGGCTGACTGTGTGCCATCGTCTGATCCAAGCCTTACAATGCAGTATGAATATGCAAATGAGCATGATATTAAGCTCCTGGTTATAATCACTGATTCTGGGGTTTCTCAAAAAGATTGTGTAACGGTTAGGCTGCTACTTACAGTTCTCTCTTTTTTCAATCATTCTTTCATAATAATGTGAGTGCTACACTGCTAATTTAGTTGACACAAATTGAACCAAAGTTGTAAGGTATAGGGCTGAGAGCTACTACTTTAGGTTCCTTGATTTTATATTATTTGGAGGCCACATGATTTTCCTGCATTCGAGGATTGTTATCTCTTCTAGTGACTGAAAGCATTTGCTAATTGCCAGGTTCGTCACCTTGAGCTCAAGAGATCAAAAGATGTTGAAAGAGGACATCTTGTAAGATTTCTTTCGGAGGCAATGGCATTTCAATTCAGAAATCCCACTCTTTGGATCTGAGTACGCCAATTACWGTCCATTTCCTTCATTTTTGTACTGGGGATCAGAGCTTCATGAACTGTTCAGAAGAACTAAAGGTAAAAAAGATTATTTCCTTGCTATGATTATATTCATTATAAAGTTGAGATTTAYCACTGCTACTTTCAGAAGAAAAATTAAATAGCTTGTAAAAAATATGTAGTTTGTTCGGTTAAGGATAATAATTCTTCATGTGCAAATTTTGTCATTGTATAGCGTATAGCTATTTGAAGAACATGTTAGAATTAGTTCGGTTCGGTTAAGAACCAAAAGAACGTATTAACTACTAAGGAAAATGATGCGAAATGGGTTTGATRTTTATGTTTTGGGTACCACCTCCGAATATTATTAGTGTTGATTATTTTTGCAGGTTCAAGTTGTGATCACCTTGTGCTGTTTCAGATTGTCCTCGAGTGAGCCGCTTTTGCTTGATTCTATTCACAATGTTAAGCTTCATACCACGTAGCTCCTTTGCTACAAATTTTGATAAATAATACAATGCATTTGAACGAGACGCTTTATTTATTCATTTATGTGTACATATGCAATCGATAAGCAATGTACATAGTTTACAAGTTCGGCATTACATGTTTGTGGTTACAAGTTCTCAAACTCGGCTGGAAAAAAAATTTGTCTAGAGAAGGGAGAATGAAAGGTTTTTATTTAATGATTTTTTGTCCATAACCCATTTTTGTTAAGAACTACTCCGTACTTGGAAAATACTCCCCTAGTTACGCTTTTGATTGCTGACCACTACCTCACAAATTCTTTATTATTGGGTTGATGGGAAAAAGAGGAGCAAATGTGTTAATATAAATGACCCTTTTAAAATCGGACCTGATGCCACCTCTTTATAATAAAAATATTGTAGGACTCAAGTTAATTCACCCAAAAATAAAATCATGTGTATATAGTACATGAATACCTATGCAACACATCCTCCAATTTAACTTGTATGTGCTCAATAAAATCAGTCTTCGTCGAAACTAAAAAATATATCATGAAGAAGAACTCATAAGACTTAAAAATACAGAAATAGAATTATAATCAACAAACCCAGTAAAGTTGGACTTAAATTATATATCCTCCGTAACATAATTATAGCAATGATTTGACATAAAGTAGACGAAAAAAAGTGTCAAATCCATTGCTAATATTATTATACGATTATGGTAGTAATTATTTCATTTAACCACAACATTATTTTATTCTATACCGTATAAGAATTATAATTATGCTAACACGATCACACACCAACTTCAATGGCTATTGGCTGTCAATCACGTAAAACATTTATCTCTATTATATAAACCAAGGCGAACCAATGGTGTTCTCCTATGATATTTACATATTTTACCCCTTATCATTTAGTGGTTAAAATTAAAATAAAGCAAAAGTCAATCTAACTAATGTTGTAGGCTAATTCGTGAAAAGATAACCTAAAGATAGTATGCCTTATACACACCCAAAGCTTAATACAATTCATGCAAATTAAACTAAAACATATATTCAAGTAAATTCAATTTAACATAAATAAATTAACTAAATAAACGTCATCAAACTTAAAACGACACATTGAAAAACACATTAAAATGACTATTATGTTGAATATTGTTGAATTTTTATGCGAATGTGCTACAAGGGCAGGGTACTTTACAACAGGGGAGGAGGTATGAGGATCGAACCCTTTTGACCCACAAGGATCAAAGGCTGGGTTTGAAACCACTGCTTCAAACCTTTTCCTCTCGATATTTGGGAATTATAAATGTGTTATCAAAACACAAACACAATTCTATTATGCAAACAAAATAATAATCGAAAATCGAGAGTTCATTCACGCTCGCAACGCCCGTGCCCAAAATACTAGTTATTTATGTACTGAGGGTTTTACCAATAGCTAGGGTAAAACTTATTTTTCATTTTTAGAGTCATTTTAATATACTTCTAGATAAGGATAAGTATATCCATTATTCCATAATTATATATGCAGATCCTGATTCTTAGAAGAGTTTGGGATTTGATTTTCACTCCTCACTCTTGTGACTCTTCTAAACACAAAAAAAAACACTAATTATAGATGGAGTACTGTTATCTAAAACATAGTCTATTATAGATCAAAAAAGTTGAACACGTATTTTCATATTGTTATTTTCTCATGTCTGATATTTTAAAAATTTAAGGCTCGATTATATTTCATAATGACGTCAGTGATAGCGATCACTCGTGAACAATTTGCGAATATCTTGTTCAAAACTCGGTCAAAAAAAACTCGTTCGTATATAAATAAACGAGTTGATCAAATTGCCAAACTCGACTAATAAAACTAGCCTTGCTCGAACAACTAATATTTTGGCTTGTTGAGCTCGCGGAATAGGGTCCCGTTTATTTCATCTTAAATTCAGTTCAAGTTCAGTGTCTTAACCCAATTTCTCCTCTCATAAAATATTTTTCAATTCAGTTCAGTTCTATAACCCCAATTTCTCTCTCTCGACTCATAAAAATTCAGTCAGTTCCCATTCAGCTTAGTTCAATTCAGCTCCATTCAGTATCAATTCAGTTCTGTTAGCTTGATTTCACGTTAATGTAACGGACCCTAACTCGTTCAAGTTCATAATTAGCTCAGCCATATAATTAAAACATCTACAACTTGTTTAGCTTCGATTTCAAAGTATATTAATTTATAATTAATCAATCATTTAGATGCTCAAAATATATAAACTCTCTTATTAAATATGCTAAATTTTTGTCTTATAATATATATTCGATTATTTAGTTTGCATAAAAATTAAATTTATATAATTTAATTAAAATATATACAAAGTTCAATCTAAGTAATATACTCATTTATATGTTGAGCTAGTTCGGCTCGAATTTGAGCTCGAATAAGTAAACGAGCAAGCTCAACCGAGCTCAAACAATGTAGAATTAAACGACTAAAACTAGCCAAGCTCGAAACAAGATGTTGAAGCCTCGACTCGGTCATTTAACATTATTCAATCTCAACCGAACGGTACACTCGAACGTCTCACTTGTTGACATCTCTATATTACATAATGAGATTATTAGTATGAGAATGATCGAGGTGATTAGTGCCAAATGATCACCCTTCGACTTCCCAAGGCATATCCCTGGGTCGACTCTCACTCCCAGTCCCAACAATATGTTGGGGAGTTAACCCCTCCTCTCAGCTGTATATTTCTAATATAAGATTCTATGTAGGGTTCCATCACTTAGCCTTTACATGTAAAAAAAAAAAAAAATAAAAAGAGATTATAATATCTTAGTTTTGGCAAATTATTATACGTCTTGAGTAAATACTTCCTCCGTTCTCTAATACTCCGATCACTTTTTACAAATTGACATTATTCACGAATTTTTTTGGATCAAATTTACTCTATATGTAAAGAAAATTATAGTTATGTGGATCTTGTTAGATTCGTCGTAATTAGAGATGAGAAAACAGTGGGTACCCGGCCGGGTACCTGGAATCGTCCGGAACCGTTGGATTTGGTCGGTTCCAGTTCCAAAAATGAGGAAACCGGTGGTGACCGGTTTTCGGGTTACAAAAAATTTGGAACGGTACCCGGTGTACGGTTTCCGGATACCGGGATCCGGCACCACTGCGTTTTATAACACAGTACCAAGAACTAGTTATGACTTTAGTTTATTAAAATAGCATAAAATGAAATGTTTATTAATAGGAAACCTCCAAATTATATAAACTATTAGAAACTTGAAATCCTATTGTAAAAGCATCTGTGTTTTTGTGGCCAAAATACACATATACAAGTATGAAATTAGCTAGGTAATTTCTTTGCGTTTTACTTATTTAATTTTTTAAAAATCTAACCGGGTAACGGTTCCGCGAACCGAATTCCCAGCGATTCGCGTTCCAAAATTTTTGGAACGGATCGCCTCCACCGGTTCCGAATAACGGTTCCAATATCAGGAACGGTCGGATTCCGGTTCCACCCAAAATGATATCGGGTACTCCGGTCTTGCTCAATCCTAGTCTTACATGTATAGATTATTAATATTTAGTTTGTATAATTTTTTTTATGTACAGGTTAAACTAAAAGATACGGACTTTAATGTTGTATTGAAAGCGTGAAAGCTTGTTGGATGCAAGTAAAAAAACGGCTAAAGAAGTATATTTACTTCGTATATTATGCAATGAATCTATTCTTGCTTAGTAGATAAGTATTATTCATGTTTTTTTTTTTGGGAGAATATTATTCATGTTGAATATACAAGCGTTAATGCTATTGAATCTGTTGTACTTTAGTACTACTCGAGTCCGTCCGTATATGATTATTGCGCGCTATCTACGTAGTAAACATGAAATATAGTGTAAGATTTTTTTTAAAAAAAATTGTTACTAGATTTAATCCGTTCAATAACACAAAAATATAGCATTATGAATATTCTAAATAGATGTGTAGAACAATGTTTTATAAGATTTTAACAATAATAAGAGATTTATCATGTATGTTTGTTTTATTTTTTAAAGGTCCGTAAACAAACCTCTTATTATTACTAAAAATATTAGAGGTTCGTCATAAATCCATTACTAATAGTAAAATATGTATTTATGAGTAGTCTTGAAACTTAGAATGAAGCATTTTTAGGAAGGGTGTACATGGAATAAAACTTTCCACTATCATGCAGTCATGAGCATGATGTATAATTTTTTTTAAAAATTATAGATCATTTAATCATATAATGGAGAATGAGCATGAGAAGTTTTATTTGTTCATGCTGTTTAGATCGTGCAATGAGATAAATATTGTACATATGACTTCGATACTATTTGAAGATGAAAAATAATTATAAAAAATAATACTTTTCGGGAGAAAAATTTATCGGGAATATCCCACCTTTTGGGGTTTTTTTCAAATTAATCCGAGTGTAACTTATTTATAGAATAATTCCACCTTGTAACCTTATCTTCTTATACTGGTCTAGATTAAAAAAATTAAACCGTAAAAACCGGTAAAACAACTCTTATTACCTGTTTGACCATATTAAAAACTCTAATTTAATCAGTAAAATTAAACTCTAATGGTACAAAGAAGGGACCTGCTTGCAAATAAATAAAATTCTAAGCTTGTAACATATCATCATGGAGTTGAAAAATGAGATGTAACTTATATGAGCAACAGTGCTCAACTAGCAGTACTTGTGTGTTTTGTAAACACAAAAATCATCCCTTAAATTAATGACACATGGAAATTTTGTTTTTTATATTCTTTTTTTTTTCCTAGTAAGCTAAATCATCTGTAGCTAACCATTGTAATCTTGTAGTCTTGAAATCATATGTTTAATAATTGATGCCAAAAGGTAGCTACAACCATTTGTAGCTTGCCATTGGAAATACCCTTTAATACATTAACTACAATAATAAAAACTATAAATAAAAAAAAACCCCACCATCATTATAAGCGTAATTGCCTACCGACACCCTACTCAACCCCACCATCATCATCAGCACACACAATCGTTACAGTTAGCCACATCTGGTTGCTTATTCGAAAATTCCGCTTTTACTGGGATCGAAGTCCAATTTCATGTGAACTTACCGAATACGCCCTGTTCGATTTCCCCTCCCCTAACGCACAACACAACCCTTCCAACCTCGCGGCACCAACCGCACCACCACCCACAGATATCCTACACCGGAACTACCACCAACCACACACCTCCATATCAACAAACACCACCTCTAAACTTTTATTTTTTTTTACTTTAGAAGGACCCCAAAAAAAATTTTGACGGGGTTGGGCGCCTGGCTGGCGAGCCAACATGGTGGCTCGCCTAGGCCAGGAGTGGCAGCCTTGGTTGGGGCACCCACCAAGGCGCCACACCCCTATTAAATATTTTTTTTTTGGTTTTGCTAGAGTGGATGCGCGTTGGTGGCTCTTGGGTGGTTGCGGTGGGGTCGAAGATGTTGGTTTGTGGTGGCCTGGGTGTTGCAAGGTGCTTAGTGGTGGTGGTATTAATATGGGCAAGGGTAATACAGGAAGTTCACACGAAACGTGGACTTTGATTCCAGTAAAACGTACTTCGAATAGTAATCCCTTATCAATATAATATATTGCATATACTAGAAGTGCTGTCGGTGCCAACACACCGGTTGATTATAAAAGCTAGCACAAAATAATTCTATTATTTCCTTTCTTTTGTTCTTATAAAATATGTGTTGCAATATTCACCGGTTGAATTATAAATGTATTTCATTTCAAAATTATTAGTTGTTACTTATCAACTTATATGTTGTAATCTACATTCTACTATAAGATTTGTTGGATTTTCTTCATGGCTACTAATACAATAATAATTTCATATAGATACTTATATATAATTTTTTACAATAATCTTACTTTAACTTATATGTTGTAAATTACATCTTATAAGATTTGTTTGGATTTTCTTAATGGGCATACATACAATAATCATATTATTAATGATAGTTACCTTAAAAATTAAACTAATAATAAGAAATTGTTTTAAAAAATAATGACAGTTATATCTGTTATATGAGTGAGAAACTGTAGATTTGTTTTGGAATAGTTTTAGTGTTTTTTTTAAAATGTTTTTTTTAGATTGAATAAAAAACCTCCATTTAGAATTTGGAAGACTTCATCAAAACAAAAAATTTCTATTATTAATAGGATCAAAAAAAAAAAAAACACATAAAGTTAACACATAGTCAGACAGCAAAAAAAAATATACAGTTATTTTGCTTTTTTGTTTGATAAATATGGGGCGGGGAGTTTTTGGAGGGATTGATGAGAGTGAAGGAAATTGGAGGGAAGTCATATGGTGAGTTGTGAAGCGGTACAAATGAGCACATCTTTTAATATAGTGTAATAGATTTACTTAATTAGTATTTACTCTCTTCCCTTTTGTTTGTCCTGTTTTCCGAAAAGAATTCCTAAATGTTTGTCTTATTTAGAATACTTTCTTTTTTAACTTCAACTTTATCCACCTTTTCATGATAAATTGAATCTATTTATTATTTTCTTCCTTATATTTTACCACTATCTGGTTACTCCCAAAATTCACTTTTCAACCCACATTAATTATATTTTCTCATTCTATTAATAAAAAAGTCAATAATTCATTTTTAAAGTAAAAAATCTTATTAAATTAACACATTATATATTAAAGATTTATTTTTTTTTAATTTTTCTCTCCGATTCAAACAAGACAAACAAAAAGGAAGGAAGGAGTACTACACTAGTACTGTAGTACTGTACTACTGTAGTAGGGAGGGGAAGTTTCGCGCCTTTAAAAAAAAAAATTAAGAAATCTGTATTAGGTTAAGGACCAAAGATTGTGAGGGAAGAGAAGGAGGAAGTCTGGTCAATTGTCAGTTCAAATTTTTACAGTTTCCTAACTATCAAATTCCCAATGAATTCAAATTGAGCAAGAATTTCGAGAAATCAAACTTGCTGAATCCCAACTTCATAGTCTTTCAATCTCAATTTTCTCAGCAATGGTCGCAATTTCAACTTTTTCAATCCCAGTATACTCAAAAACATGGAACCACTTCAAAGTTCGCTGATAAAAATCCAAACTTCACTCAAAATGCACTCAAGAAGTCGAAGAAAGGAAGGTCCCTCGAGTTTGGCTCAGCAATCAGTCGATGATCGTCAGAAAGAACTCGATTCGAAGGAAGACTGTCAATTCCGCCGAAAGATTCGTGTGTGATCGATGCAAACCTAGGTTTCAAGGTTACGAAACTGGTAATGTGGTGGTTAAAATTGAACTTCAAGTGAGTTTAAAGATGATTGTAGTGTCAATGATGCGAGTGTTAAGCTTTTGTTACGATGGATGGTAAACGACAGATGTTTTTTGAATGATAGCATTGGTCAGCATAGTTTTATTGGTGAAGAGGTGAAGAGTGGGATTAAGTTATCGAATGATCCGGCGAAACTCGTGTTGGATGCTATGGAGGGTTTTTTCCGCGATTTGGAGCATAAGGGATATGTAGTTAGAGTAATTGTGTGCTTTTGCTGGAGCAGTTGATGGAATTGAAGCCAAAATTAAGAAGGCGGTGAGGGAGAAGCGAGGGCGGTGGCGATGGATTGGATTAAGAAAGTGTAATGCTGATAAAGGGAGTATATGGTCGGTGTTAGGATTTGTGCTTTTAGTGTTTGTGTATAAATTGTGGTTGGTTTTCGACAGGGATGAGCTCAGGGGTTTCTGTGATGTGTTCAGAAGCATCGCGTATCGAGTATGCTTCGTTTGAAGCTCGGTTTATACGGATGTGTGAAGTGAGTTCTTTGATCATTAATGTTTCTACCTTCCTTAATTATTGTTGATTGATCGCCTTCTTTGTTTTGTTCTACTTGTAAATGCATGATTTTATTGGAGTGTTTGTTTGTGGTCATAATTTAGCAAAAGATGGGAAAAATCATTGGCGATTTTAAGTTTGTCTGCATTGTTGGTTTGAAAATTGTTTGCATGGATGCTGAGAATTGGGTTTTGGGTAGGAGAAATGTAGTTTTTGATATATTTGCATTGACTAATAATGATTCTCTTCTTCCATATATTGACTTACACTGAGAAATAATTAAACTTGCTGCTGCAATGTTTCTTTTTCAACAATTGGCTCATAATTGCTCGATTTTCTTTGCTRTGTGTTATTTGAATGTAACTATGTCTTAGTTATATAGTGCATCATGTCCTTTCTAAGACTTATGCTTGTCATGCRAGGTAAAACCACAGGATCACAATTTCAGAAAGAGGAGCCATGCACTCTGCGAGCAAAGTATGTGTCTACTTCACCRACCCCTGACTCACCAATTGACCTTAGAAATTCATGCGAGGACATAAATGCTAGTGGTTTGAAACCACCAGCAAAGTATGTATCTGCTTCAGCCACCCTTGGCTCGCCAATTGACCTTAGAAATTCATGTGAGGACGTAAATGATAGTGGTTTGAAACCACCGGCAAAGTATTTATCTGCTTCACCCACCCRTGACTCGCCAATTGACCTTAGAAATTCATGTGATGACATAAATGCTAGTGGTTTGAAACCACCAGCAAAGATACCCAAGTATGTATCAGRCACCCCTAACTCACCAATTGACCTTAGAAATTTATGTGAGGACGAAGTTGGTAGTATGAAACCACAAGCAAAGTATGTATCTGCTTCACCCACCCCTGGCTCGCCCATTGACCTTACCACTTTGTGTGAGGACAAAAATGCTGGTGGTTTGAAACCACTAGCAAAGTATGTATCTGCTTCACCCACCCCTGACTCGCCAATRGACCTTGCCACTTTGTGTGAGGACATAACTGCAAGTGGTTTGAAGTCATATTTAAAGGAGAATGTAAAGAATTTAAAGTTGATCGAAGACAAGGTTTTGGATTGTCTTCGAGGCTCTTCAGATTCAGCAAAGGTTGTTTTGGATGWAGTGCGAGACTTCTATCTAGAACTGGATGGTTATCAGGGCGAAACCAGCATTTCATGTTGCAATTTCTTGTTGGATCAACTGGTAAAACTCTCACCTCTNAGTGCGAGACTTCTATCTAGAACTGGATGGTTATCAGGGCGAAACCAGCATTTCATGTTGCAATTTCTTGTTGGATCAACTGGTAAAACTCTCACCTCTMATTAAGTTTGCACTGAAAGAAGAAGCTGTGAACTTTGCTACTCGTTGGAAGGCTAGAATGGAGAGTGCTAAACCTATCCTCGTTTTRGGCTTTTTAAAGTTTTTATCTGCTTACAGATTATCGAGTTCTTTTCAGGCAGATGAAATTCTTTCACTCTTCAATCGATTCTATGAGAGGGATGATATCTATGAACCTAAAAGGAATCCCAGTTTATGTCGTGCTTTGGGTTTGGAAGCAAAGATTCCAGGTATCCTAACCATTAGTATCTTTTAGTTGAAATCTACTCTGCAGTTGAAAACTTCCATTTTGATTGAAATGTTAACATTCATGTACATGATCACACTTTCCCACAATTTGTTTAACTGATCTTGTGGATTTTGTTTTATACTTTTATGGTGTACAGATCTTATTCAATCACTTATTGAGGAGAATAAGCAGCTTGCGGCAGTTCACTATATATGTGCATTCAATCTAACTGATAAGTTCCCTCCAGGCCCTCTACTGAAATCATACCTGAAGTACACCAACGCATCTGCATTGAAAACGTGGAATAACTTAAATGATTCAGTTGAGGCACAGAACAAGTGTGCAGACAAACAAATACGTGCTCTACAAAGTGCAATCAGATGCATTTTTGATTTCGAGTTAAATTTAGATTCCGAATTGTCACCTATTGACCTTCAACAGCGCATCAGACAACTGGAGAAGGAAATAGAAGAAAGAAACTCCTCACAGCTGGAAAATGAGAAGACAGGAACAAAGAAAAGGTCTGCTGCTCAAACCAGTCCTCAGTCAGATCCTACAGGCATGAAGAAACCGACCTTGCACCACAGATCCACCTTGAAGTCTGGATATTGCAATGCTGCTGATGCAAGAGCTTCCAACATGAACATGTTGAACCAACCTTCCTCGAAATTCRGACAATATGGTTCCCATAACTCCACCGGCTTTGGGATGACTCCTAATTTGTACTCTACTCAGGTTGGAGCTTCTACAATGCCCTACACCAACTTTAGTCCAACTGTAAATTCCATAGATCCACACCCTAATTTACCACACGGTGTCTCTCATCCACCACATTTCAGTGCTCCATCTCCTGGTGGGTACAGTTCAAAGTAGCATCGCACTCCATCTTAGTTCAAAGTACCATCTTAATCTGTTTATAGTTAAAGTATTTAGCCTACTAGTTTGTAAATGGGTCACACCCCTTGGTGTCTTTTTATTTTGTTTCGTATTTTGAGATAGTTAGCTGTAGTATACTAGTACTAGTATATAAGTCTAGTTTAGGGTATTAGATAATTTTTTGCTTATCCCCTGCATATACATTTGGGYTATTTGACAATCTGACATATTGATATGAACAGACATCTCCTGGATGTCCTTTTGGTACTCTGTGATCATTATCCCAGATGGAATWTGCGATGTGTATATGGCGTCAGGTGGACTCAGGTCCTTGAGACCATGACAATTCGCCTAATTTTTTATCTGAAACAATTTCGATTTTTTTCCMATTGGTTTGGCCATAGTTGTAGAATAACTGTAAGCATTGTTTCATTATTGTTGCTTTGGATCCAAGTTTGAATTAACACCCATCTGTTTACAAGTTGGGACTTGGAACTGTTCGTCGTTGAAGTTGCACCATCTGCTTCTCATTATGCTGATTTTCATGTGATCGTAGCTCCTAAAGCTGTTCGACTTCCATATCTGCGAATTTCTTTATGAGACGTAAATCACGTAATTRATAGAGAAGCTTCATGCCATAGCTTCACTTGTTTTATCCATGTTTTTTTGGGTTAGTGACCGAGAATACTTGAGACAGAGTTATATAAGATAATTGATATTAATCATCAACAAAGCCCTTATAGCTCAGTGGTAGAGCGTCAGTCTTGTAAACTGAAGGTCCGTAGTTCGATCCTGCGTGAGGGCATTTTTAAATGTTATCTTTTTCAATTGCGGCCACCAGGCACACTAGATGTGTATAAGAGACAGGGGTCGGTTTCGGTACCGGGTATCCGGCACCACTGGTTTTATAACCAGTACCAAGTAACTGGTTATGACTTTTGAGTTTATTAAAATACATAAAATGAAATYTTATAGAAACCCAAATTATATAYACTATAGAAACTTGAAATWCTATTGTATAAAGCATTGTGTTTTTGTGGCCAAATACACATATACAAGTATGAAATTAGCTAGGATAATCTTTGCGTTTTACTTATTTTTATTTTTTAAAAAATCTAACCGGGTAACCGGTTCCGGAACCGATTCCCAGCGATTTCGGTTCCAAAATTTTTGGAACCGGTCGTCCAACCGGTTCCGATAACGGTTCCAATTATCAGGAACCGGTCGATTCCGGTTCCACCCAAAATGATCGGGTACTCGGTCTTGCTCAATCCTAGTCGTAATGTATAGATTATTAATATTTAGTTTGTATAATTTTTTATTATGTACAGGTTACAACTAAAGATATCAAACTTGTAAATTGTGTATTGAAAAGCGTGAAAGCTTGTTGGATGCAAGTTAAAAAAAACGGAAGAAGTATATTACTTCGTATTTATGCAATGAATCTATTCTTGCTTAGTAGATAAAGTATTATTCATGTCTTTTTTTTTTTGGGCGAGAATATTATTCATTTGTTGAATATACAAGCGTTATGCAATGAATCTGTTGTTACTTTAGTACTACTCGAGTCCGTATATGATTATTGCGCGCTATCTACGTACTAAACAGTGAAATATAGTGTAAGATTTTTTTWAAAAAAAATTGTTACTAGATTTAACCCGTGCAATAACACAYAAAATATAGCATTATTGAATAATTCTAAATAGAGTAGAACAATGTTTTATAAGYATTTTAACAATAATAAGAGATTTATCATGTWYATGTTTGTTTTATTTTTTAAAGGTCTGTAAACAAACCTCTTATTACTACTAAAAATATTAGAYGTTCGTCATAAATCCTATTACTAATAGTAAAATATGTATTTATGAGTAGTCTTGAAACCTAGAATGAAGCATTTTTAGGAAGGGGTGTACATGGAATAAAAACTTTCCACTACTCATGCAGTCATGAGCATGATGTATAAATTTTTTTWAAAAATTATAGATCATTTAATCATATAATGGGGAATGYGCATGAGAAGTTTTATTTGTTCATGTGTTTAGATCGTGRAATGGAATAAATATTGTACATAGACTTCGATGACTATTGAAGATGAAAAATAATTATAAAAATAATACTTTTCGGGAAAAATTTATGGGAATAATCCCACCTTTTGGGNAAAAAAAGTGCTTCCTCGAAATTCCTTCAATTTTTTTAAATCTCTTTCACTTTCATACTTCTAAATTATTGGACGTGTTTGGATTTAGCGTTTGTAGTAGCTTTAATTTTTTTAATTATTTCTTCCTCAAAATTCATTCAATTTTTTAAGCACTTTCACTTTCATACTTCTAAATTATTAGTCATGTATGGATGTAGTGTTTGTAGTAGCTTTTAGCGTTTGTGGTAGAGTTTCACAAAAAGCTGCTAATAATAGCTCTTGGAGTAGCTTTTTTTTCAAATGCTACTATTGTAAGAAATAAGGGTTGTAAGATCAGATTAAGAATCGAAATTTGATAAAGAAAAGTTGTTGTTGCGCCGTGGTATGGAGGCCACTGTCTTTGAAGCAAATTTCGCCCRGACTATGTGCAATCGYCTACGCGGCGTTTGCTCCCCAAGATTAACACAACCCTCCCTAATTCGTGCAGTCGAAAAAGGGAGGTGAAACTTGTATATATATGTTGCTCAGATCAGAAGAAGAAAGAGGAGAAAGAAAGTTCTTCGGTTTTTGTGTGTATCTCAACTYATTGAGGAAGGCKAACTTATATTGAGGAGGAGGAAGCAAAACGGGCAGAAAAAATATTGAAGGAAGGAGTAACGGTTGTGGCATTAAGGCAAGGCGAGAATCAAGGAGATCAACATTAATGCACAACGATTATAAGAATTCAATTTTTGTAACTGTCCAAAAAAATAAAGCAACGAACTTGGACGTAAAAATAATGCCACACCGCGCACGTGTCACGAGTCGGACGGCGGTAGCGGCGCGCGTGTGGGGTTACCCATTACCACCCCCCTCACTAAGCTTCAAACAAGATAAAACTCACTCTCCCTTATAAACAAGTAAAAGGCTTTGTTTTCTTTCCATGTGGGACAAATAAAAAAAATACCCACAATGGCTTAGCACCTTTCCACTACCCAAACATTATACCAAGAATTCAAACAACTATGGGCCTGTTTACTTAAACTTAATTTCAGTTTTGTTCAGTTCAGTTTTGGAATTTAAATCCAAAACTTAAATCTTCCTATTTATTCAGTTCAGTTCAGTTCAGTTCAGTTTTAAAAAATTCAGTTCAGTTCAGTTCAGTTCTATTCAATTCAGTTCAGTTTAAGTAAACAGGCCCTATATCCCCTTCCCCTCTATAATGTAGGAGTTTTATCTTTTGCTAAAATGACATTTACCGAAATACCCCTCTAAGACATTAGGGCAATAGCAATAAGGGGTTTGTAGAGGGGTTTGTAGGTGAGGTGGAAAGTTTGAAAAACAAACCTCTTATTGTTGGGGTCGGGGATATTTGAGGGGTTTAAAAGTTGAGAGGGGTTTGAAGTGTTGAGATGGGTTTGTATAGGTGCGGTGAAATTTAGGTGAGGTATGGGGTATAAAATAAAAAGGGAAATAAAATAAAGTTAGGTAGAAGTTAAGAAATAAAAAAAAAATAAAATATTGGGTCCCATCAACAAACCTTTAAAAGGTTTGAACTATTGTTGGCGAGGAGTTTGTTATGGGAGGAGTTTGTGTGAGGTTGATGTGGCAAGAGTTCAAACCTCTTAGAGGTTTGAACTATTGTAAATGCCCTTACTATTACAATATGACTTTAATTGCTTATATTATTTTCCCTTTTTTCCTTTTGCAATTGTTCCTCTCTTGGGTATTATTCATTCACTCAATCATCTTCACCAAACTTCCTCTTCATCATTCATCTTCATTTTCTTCATCAAGACTCATGCGAACCATGCACCCCCAACTGTATGTCCTGACAGGACTCAACGTCTTCTTTTAATATAATGTCACTGTAAGTTTTTGTGAGGATATGTTTATTCGTTTAGAAACATTCTGTCTCAATTACTACTTATGCTTTGTTGATATTTTTAGAGAAGAATTTGTCTTCTTATCCTGATATATCCGGGGTTTTCTGGTTCTTTTATTTTATTAAATTTGCTGCACATTTGCAGGAGGTTCTGAGCGAAGAAGGATATTTTTGCCATCAAACTCTGAAAAATATCCTATTGGTGGCATTATTTCTGCTATTGAAAATGCTTTCCACCAATCACCGATGGTGGTTTGCTCGGATGATGTTGTTAAAGAAATTCATTTGTGTTTTACTTAAAGTTTCCAACAATATTCATATAGTACAACATATAGGGTATTAGGGGAATTCATTTGGCAGGCTTCGATGGAAGAGGCAATGCCGGAGGCTCCCTCGCCGGTGACCCCTTTCCCTAGCAACCCTCCACTCCCGACTTACACAAACCATGAGCAAAATCAAAGGTTTGACTTTATACTCCAGAATTCTATTGCTCGTCGTGTGTACCCTCCAGGGGCCTTATCGGAACATCGTGATGGGAATATTGGTCATGGTCAAGTGTTTAGGGCTATCTCGGAGGGTGGAGGTCGAGTTGTGGGCCGTGAATATTTTAGCTCGAGTGATGAAGAACCTAGTCCTATGGACACAGATGGTGCAACGGCGGCGGATTCAGATGGTTATGCCTCTCCTTTTGTTGTTGGTCTGATTCCGGAAAATTCGGAAAATGGTATTGAGGATTTGATCTTTAGTGATTCTAATCCTGAAGAGGATCCGGAGGAGGCTACAAACAATGTGGTACCTGCTGATAAATCTAATGGCATTGAGAGGCTTGAGGCAAGGGTGGATGATAATATCTCAGGGGATGCTGCTCCTACACCTATAGAGGTGATGTCAGATGGTGCTCTTTTCTTCAGCCGTGTTGGGGAGCGAGATAGGAGAGGTAAGTTGGTCAGGAAACAGAGATTTCGCAAAAGGCAACTGGCAAGAAGGTACAGGTTAAGGCCGAGGAGCAAGCGTAAGGCTATTACAGATGTGAACCAATGCTCCTTGGCTTTCGAAGACGATGGAGATGAAGTTGACTCTTGGGAGATGCTGCTAAGGCGAAAAGGTAAAAGAGCTTGCAATGAACTAAATAGACTCCCTTGCTTGCCAGGTAACTTTTCAGGAGCTAGTTCGAGTGCGGAGGCTCGTAGCCGGGACCTAGTCTTTGCTAACTCTTCGCTCAAGTTCGAGGTCGAGATTTCCTTATCCATGAAGAGTTCGATTTTTGGGGAGGTTGAACCAGATCAACCCCCCGAGGCGCATTGATAGGTGTTGTGTGGAATTGTCGGGGACTTAATGACCCAATTACCCCGGCGGTTCCTAAAATTAGATCTTTAATTGGGTCTTATTTTCCAGACTTTGTGTTCCTTAGTGAAACTAAATGTAATGGTTCTCTTGTTTTTAATAAGCTTAGAAGTACTGGTTTAGTGTGTTGGGATAGTGTTGATCCCGTTGGGTGTAAGGGGGGGCTTTGGGTGGGTTGGTCTAGTTCTTTTCTCTTCAATGTTGTTTGTAAAAGTAGTCACTTCTTTGTCTTGTATGTTAATGATTTAGTGGTTGGACCGTGGTACTTGGTTTTGCTTTACGGGGAGCCGGATCACTCTAAGCGTCATGTTGTTTGGGAGGAGTTGAGCTCTACCCTTGGGAACATCGATGTTCCCTTCCTAATCGTTGGGGACTTCAATRAGGTCGATAGATACGGGGATAAGTTGGGAGGGAGTAAAAAGGGTATTCGGGGAATTAATTCCTTTAGAGGTTGGAGGGATAATTTGGGTCTTTTTGACATTCCTTTCGAGGGACCGCGCTTCACGTGGTGGAATGGGAGAGAGGGTGAGGACTGTATTTTTGAGCGTCTTGATAAGGGTTATGCGACATCTGAGTGGCATGATCTCTTTTCAAACACAATCATTAAACATCACGCCATTGCTCTCTCTGGTCATTGTCCCATTCTCCTAAACACTAATTCGATCTCCGCAAAACCAAGGCGGAGCTATAAAATCCCGACTTGGGCTTTAGATTTCCACGAGTGTAAGGGTGAGATTTCGGAGGCGTGGAGTGGAGACGTCCGAGGATCGCCTATGTTCCGGTTATCTGTTAAATGCAAAAGGATGCGCGCCCGAGTCAAATCCTGGGCCTTAAGGAAGCGGAAAGATTGGAACGCTACTTGGGATGATCTGGAGAGTGATGTGGTTAGGGCGCAACTTGCATTGGAAGCTGGAGAGTCCTCCAAGAGTTTTAGTGTAGCTAGATCCGCTCTTAATGAGTATGCTAGCATTAAAACCAAGTATTGGCATCAGCAAGCAAAGGTTAAATGGAGCTCGGAAGGGGATGAATGTTCGAAGTTCTATTTCAATTGGGTAAAAGGTAAGAAGGCACGCAACAACATTATGGCTTTGAAGGACCGGGAGGGCAACTACATCTTGGAAGAGGATGACCTCAAAGCTATGGTCCGAAATCACTTTATGGAGGTGTTTAGCGGAGGATCTCCATCTGTTTCTCCCTCTGGGCGGGAGGACGACATTGCGAAAGGGCTCAGGGGTCTCAGCAGAGTCGTGTGCGACCATGATAGAGATATTCTTGTGCGCCCCTTCACTAAAAGGGAAGTGAAGCGAGCTCTCTTTTCGATGGGGCCTTGGAAATCCCCTGGACCAGACGGCATACCTGCTGCCTTCTATCAGAAGCACTGGAAAGAGGTWAAAGAGGATCTGGTTGCGGGGGTGCTAAGTTCGCTGAACAATGGTCACATTCTTACAGAGTTGAATTTCACCCATATTGCCTTGATCCCTAAAAAGAAGAACGTGGACCAGGTGGATGACTTTCGTCTAATCAGTCTCTGCAATGTGGTCTACAAGGTTGGGTCGAAATGCATTACGAATAGGCTTAGAAGAGTCCTCAGTAGTGTGATTAGTGTAAACTAGGGTGCCTTTGTCCCTGGGAGACACGTTGCGGACAATATCCTGAATGCCCATGAGACTCTTGAAAATATCAGGACTTCCAAGGGTAATAAGCGTYGTAAAGTGGGGCTGAAGACGGATATGAGCAAGGCGTATGATAGAATTAGGTGGGATTTTCTGGAACAAGTCCTAAGGAAGGTCGGGCTCCCGGAGAAGCTCATTAATCTGATTATGAACTGTGTCACCACAGTTAGGTATTCTGTTCTGTACAATGGGATGGCTTTGGAACCGTTTACTCCAAAATGTGGTTTGCGGCAGGGGGACCCTTTGTCTCCTTATCTTTTCATTTTATGCATGGAGGCCTTGTCCGGTTTGGTGGATAATGCGAAGGATTCTGGTCTTAGGGGGATTAAGGTTTCCAGAAATGCTCCACCAGTTTCCCATTTATTCTTTGCAGATGATGTGGCGTTCTTTTTCCACTATTCGCGGACAGGTTGCCAAAGTCTGTGGCGCGCACTTTCGGATTTCTGTACCGCGTCGGGTGAGATCTTCAACAACCACAAATGTGCGATTGTCACGAATCCAGGATGCCCTCAACAGGTAAAGGATAACCTTACACATACTTTTGGCATGCCCCTTCAGAGGTCATTTGGAAAATACCTAGGAATCCCTTCGGATTTTGGGTCGACCAAGAAGGACATTTTCAATGGTATTGTGGACAAGGTGGAAGAGAGGCTGAATTCGTGGAATACGATCTTCCTATCGCAAGGAGGAAGGCTCACATTAATTAATTCTGTCCTGAATTCGTTAGGTTTACACGTTCTCTCAGTTTTCAAGGTTCCTAGAAGCATCTTGGATAAGGTCAATTCCATCATTGCCAGGTTCTGGTGGTCGGGGATAAGTCGGAAACAGGGTGTGCACTGGAGAAGCTGGGCACACCTCGCTAGACCCAAGAAGGAGGGGGGTCTGGGCATTCGCGACAGTCGATTCCTTAATCAGGCCCTCTTGGCCAAGATTGGTTGGAAGATCATTCATGAGGAAGATAGTCTCCTCGCAAGAGTGTTCCGGGCCAAATACAATATAGTGGATACCAGTCTGTTCACAAGTGGGTTCGAGACAAAGCAGGGCACTTGGGGCTGGATCGGCATCAAGTGGGGCCTTACTGTCCTAAAGGAAGGTTGTGGGTGGAGCGTGGGTGATGGTAGGAAGGCCAGATTGGGGGATCCTTGGCTCCGTGGACTGGTGATTAATCCAAGGACCAGCTGGACTGCCTGCACCCCTAACTGGCGTAGAGTGAGTGTGTCGACTTTTATTGAGAGTAATTATTGGAAGTTGGAAAGCCTTGCCTCTGCTTATGAAGACGATGCCATTCAGAGTATTATCCAACTTCCTCTGGGGGAGGACGAGGGGGATAAAATCTTCTGGAGAGAGTCTAGAGATGGGATGTACGATGTGAAGTTGGGGTATATTACTATACAACGTAGTAATTTTTTGACTGCAAGTGTTGCAGGGAGCCGGAGAAGGCTGCGGGGCAGCAAGAGGGTTCCTTGGAGACTCCCCATTTCAAAGAAACTCAAGACCTTCATCTGGCGGCTTCTTAACGATGCGCTTGCTGTAGGGACAGAGATTGCTAAGCGAGGAATAGCGGATGCTGCTGTAGACACCTGAAAATGTGTCTCCCCAAATGAGTAATCCGTGATGAAACATACCGCGTCTCGCGTTTGTTTCGACTCAGAAAAGATGCTTTGAACTCACAAAAGTTGGAAATACGTGAGGTTGTACTCGGAAATATTGAGCAAAGGTCAAAGGCAAGGCAAAAATATTTTCTTTCGGTTTTCTCAAAGGTTTTCAAAGGTTTTCAAAGGCGATTCTCATGCTTTTTGAT
>SNQN01006822.1:0-30131 GCA_008642245.1 Bassia scoparia
ACCCTAACCACCCAGGCAACACTTCCCACATCCAACTAACCCACCACACGCCCCACCCCCAACCACTCACCATCCATCTCAGCCCTTCAAACCTCCTTTTCGCACCTCTCCTCCGCAACCAGCTACGCAYCACGCAATACCAAGCAGCCTACTTCGCACCACCGTCAAAGTCACYAACTCCAACCTACGAATCCAGCCTGAGCCACCCTCTCTGTCTCCTTCGCACCGCTGACCAACCTTTCTTGCTCTCTCCTTCGCACAACCCAGCTACCCTCTCTACTTTGCCCYATCGAAAACGAACCACCGTCAAATTTATTGAAGTGCTGCGTCTGGAATAGCCGTGGGTGCCATGGCACCTGCGCCTGGGTTAGACGTGGGTKGATCGGGCAAGAAAGAGAGTGACCGAGTAGCAATGTGGTGTTGCGGTTGGGTTGTGGTGCTGCTAGGAAATGATTGGTGGTGTTCGATAGGGACGTGGTGGTGAGGCTGGGTTAGGGTGGTGATGGGTTGCTCTTGATGGTTGTTGCATTAGGGGTAATTTGGGGAAAATAGCGATATATTTGGGGCGAAAGTAAGTAATAAGAGGCGAGAAATAACAATGCCCATCCCAAAATAAATACTACTACAAGATATCACAAATTTGAATTCAATCCTGTTTCATTGTAAATTGTATTGCCTTATGGCCTTATTCGACAAAAAAACATAATACTAATAGACATATCAGGAGTAATAATCAAACACAAAATGGAACAAAAAAAAAACAATTGTTGTATCATACTTCAGAAGATCACAAAAAATGGAAAAAAAAAGCAATAAATAAATACCTTATACATGGGAGCAGGAAAACCGTAGAAATCATAGATTGTTTCGCAACGATCAACGGCGTTAACAGTCGGCTCATGGGTCTCCCAATGACCCGAAACAATCAAAATGGATTTGGGTTTTTGKCCGAACACTTTATCCTTGAAACCCTTCAAYAAGTGTCGAGCAGGTAACGAATCGTCGATTGAAAGCGTCGGAGAACCATGAGATATGTAGAACGTTTGGTTTATCGCTTGAGTGTTGTTCATTGTTTTRGTTAATTTGCTGAAAATTAACAAATTGGTTGAGAAGAATAATACGATGATGATGATGATGATAAAGAGAAGAAAACGGTGTTGTGAAAGAAGGCGTTGAATAAAGCGTCGAAGTTTGGTTGATGATGTGAATTTAAGGTTTAAAAATGAGGAATTATTATAAGGAGGATTTTCTACACTGCGGAATTTGGGTCGTTGTTGTTGGCGCGTCATTTATGCATCGAGGAATAATGACACACGAGCTGACGTAGTGACGTTTTATTTCGTCGTTCCCTATTTCACAACTAAAATAGTATGCGTGCATAGATTTGTGAAAATTGCATTCCCTAAAAAATGATTTTTATAGTATATATTAAATTAAAATAATTATAACTAATTAATCATAAAATTAGTATCATATATGTTTCTATTTAATTTGAAATAATTTTCATTTTTCACTAATTAACTTACATGATAAATGCATTTTCTATTTTAATTATTGAATAAGTAAAGAAGTTGTTTAAACAAATCAATTCATAAATTTTTAAATATCATTAGGGCATAAAAGACATTTAAGATGGAGACACCATCTCCCCCCCTTCCCTTATATAATAGAGATTTGCGACTTTTTCTGGTCAAAGGGATTCCATTTTAGGTTAATACTACATTCGATTCACTTTAAATGCTACATTTGTTAAATCATGTGTAAGCTTGTTTGATTTGTCTCAATGAGCACTTTTAAAATACTTGCTCCGTTTTAATTAGATGACTCAATTTCTAAAAATGGAAATTTAACAAAAGTTGTGTCACTTTATTTTTTTCCGTTTTAAGACATGAGGACCACAATAAATTATCCTATAATTTCTACTTACTTTCTATTTTTTCGGGGTTCTATCGACATCTCTCATCTTTGGATCCCACACACTATTAAATTATTCATCTACGCACCTAATCACTTACACCAAAATTTTGCCTCAAAAAGTACAAACACTAAAGTGAGACATCTAAAAAAATAGAGATAGTATATAGTTTTTTTAAACGTTTAAAATTGTGTCTCGACAAATATAAAAAAAAAAACAAATGTAACAAGTAAACTAAATCAGAGCAAATGTAGCACGTTTTTGTTTCACTATAACTTAATATGTCCTACTACATCTTCGTATGGGGTCACTTCTTGAGGCAATTTCAACCTCAAAATGTTATGATAATTGATAATGTCATCGAGTAGCCATGTGGGGAAGCATGGCTTTACAAATGACCATTTTTAAACTTTATTACAACGGGTCATTTGGTATTGTTTTTATACAAATGAGAAAAAGTATAAGCTAATCGCAATGATTTAAAAATTACAAATAAGTTGGTCAAAATGTGGCATGAGGTTTTTCCCCTTATCTCACATAATTATACTATTATAGAGTTAGGGATGCATAGGATGGTATATGGTCAAGTATTAATTAGCCTTACAAAAGGATAGCACAATGACGCTCACTACGGGGAGTGCAAGTTCACATCACAAGGTTAGGAGAGTTTCACCTTAAAATCATATGACTAAATATATTTATATTAGTTGCTCTAATAATGTAATCCTTATTGCACATACATGGCAGTACATTAGTACAAGCAGTTGTTCCAACAATATAAAGAAAACTTTCATACTACCAGTACCGGTACCAAACTACCAATTGACAGTTTATTGGACGGACCGAAAGCACCAATGCGATATACATGTATGCTTAAGTACATAAGCACTAAATATACACACAATAAATTATACAAGCAAGAACACAGTTGCACACACAAAATATATGGTGCACACGACGATATTAAACTAATTAGGGCTTGTGAACTTGTAGTTGGCATAAGTCCCAAGGCTCCAGCTGCTATGAATGAGCTCGCCCWTTGCCTTTTCTCCGGCAGCACCCAGGGCTACGTGTAACGGGTAGAAATGATCAGGGGACGGATGAGCTTTTCTTGCATGAGGCGCTTTCTGTAAGTAGTTATTCACATCTTCATGCCTAAAAAAGGTTAAACAATAGGGTTGTCATCGATCACATTGAACGTTAAGAGATTACTAATGAAATAAAGAATTTATAGTTTTTGTGTATTACTATACAATTATTTTCTTATGCTTCTCCTTTTCCATTAAATCCGCTTCATAGGAAGCACATCACATGGACAAAACACAAAGAAACTGTCCGAAAAGGACACTTCAATGGCTATTTTGTTGATATATATACTCTTGAGCAAAAACAATAATGTAGAGCAAAATGACAAATGCAATGTGGTAAAATAAATGTTGATAGTGAAAGTGAAGGGTAGCTTAAGTGGTTAAACTCTCCACCCGATTTTAGGAGATTCTAAGATCGATTCTCATTCCCGCCCTTATAACTCTCATAGCACAATTAAAAAAAAATGTGATAGTTTTATATTCAGCGAAAACTTCACCATACAGCTAATTGGACTATTGGAGCATTCAGCATTATATATCAATGACATAGCAATAAGGTTACCTTCCACTGATCAAGCTTCTTCGAGCCATTTCTCGAATTCTGCAGCCCATGGCGCGTTTACCCTCAGCAACGCTACGATTGAAATCCCTCACGTTGTGGGTAACGCTTCCAGAACCAATAATAAGAACACCTTCCTCCTTCAAAGGAGCTAATGCTTGGCCCATTTTATAGTGGTGTGTAGCATCCTCGTTCATTTGAATAGAAAGCTGACATACAGGAATGTCWGCCTGAGGGTACATTAACATCAGAGGCACCCAGGCACCGTGATCGAGCCCTCGTTTCTTGTCTAGGTGCACTCGCTTGAATCCAGAGGTTTTCAGAAGGTCTTGGACCCGCTTTGCCAAATCTGGAGCCCCAGGAGCAGGATACTTGATCTGTAACTCGTTAGGAAGCTAGTGTTACTATCAATGGCATATTTGAATGTAAAAATATGTCGAAAAACACCTTTTATGTCAACTTTTGTTACAAATTAAAACACCTTTTACCACGATTTCTTTTAAAAAAGACACCTTGTTCTTTTTCCCCGGTCATTTTTGTCAACATTCCGGGGTTGATTTAGGTGTTTTTTGTTCATTTTTGCACGTGAGAGCTAAATTATTCCTTAAATGCTCTGATCTGTTAATGATTATAGAGCTTTCTATGAGTTCAAAGATCGTCATGGAAAGGTAAATGATACATATTTTTTTGCTCAAATTGTTTACTTTTTTTTCCATATTCAATTAAAGGTTTTTGCTTGAATTGCTTAATCATTGTAAAATTTGAATCTTTTTTCTGATCAATTCTTTTTTTTTTCCCCTTTTCATTTAAGTTACTGAGTTTTGCTTCAATTATTTTGTTTTTGTAAAGTTTGCATCGTTGGCAAATTTGCATTTTTTTTCATTTTAATCCTAATTTGTTTAACTGGAAAATTTGTGTGGTTGTATTTTAGTGGAACAAGCATGCTAGCCCCGAGCCTTTGACTCCCTCAATGAAAATTTTTTGAGGAGGCCAAGTCTTAATTTTTAATAACTTGCAGGTTGAAACTGGTAATTGAAAGGGAAGAAGAAGAGGAGAAGAGTGAGAGAAGAAGAAGAGAAGGAATAGACTGAACATTAGGAGTGTTGGAGGAAAATTGCAAAACAAGTCGCATTAACGGAGTGTAAAACACACACGCCAAAGGTGAAGACAAGCTGAGTCTACACATTCAATCTATTACTCGAGCAAGAAACAGAAAACGGCTAAGCAACAATGGCACACAACAAGCAACTAGCATTGTGATCAATTCTGCCTCTTTGGTAGTATTTTCATTCATCTGCTGCGCTGCTTTTTAACTCAGTACAAGGAGCTTTTATATCAACTTCTACCAAACCCTACCTACCTCAGCAAGAATCCACTTAGGGAAATGGACCAGCAAAAAACAAGCCAGCCCACAACATGCAGGTATCATGTGACATAGCACATGATCCAAAGCACACACACATATGACAAATGTCAGTACACCTTACAATTAAAATAAAATTGTCCGTACACAAATAAAAACTAAAAATTAACAACTTAGCAAGGCACTTGGTCCTTAATACTCCCCCTCAAGTTGGGAGTGAAGGATAAACTCCCAGCTTGGATAGTAACTTCTGATGCTGATCCACAGACAAGATTTTGGTGAGAACATCTGCAACCTGCTGAGCTGATGGCACATAGGTAGGAACAATTTCTTGAGATTTGGCTTTATCTCGGATGAAATGGCAGTCAATCTCGACATGCTTGGTTTTTTCATGCTGAACAGGGTTTGCTGCAATTGCAATAGCAGCTTGGTTGTCACAATATAAGGCAGTAGAATGATCAGCTTTAACACCGAGATCTTTCAAGAGTTGTTTAACCCACATCACTTCACATATGGCTAGAGCCATGGCTCGATATTCTGCCTCTGCACTGCTCCTTGCAACAACAGTCTGCCTTTTGGACTTCCATGACAGAGGGGAGGCACCCAGCAAAAGACAAAATCCAGAAGTAGACTTTCTTGTGACTTGACAACCTGCCCAGTCACTGTCACAATAGGCATACAATTTTGCATGGCTTTGATTTGCCAAAAGAACACCTTGCCTCACACTTCCTGCCAAATATCTTAAGACTCTTCTTGCAGCTTCCATATGAGTTGAAGTAGGAGAATGCATGAACTTGCTAAGAACATGGACAGAATAGGAAAGGTCAGGTCGGGTGATGATTAGGTAGATAAGCTTTCCCACCAGTCTCTGGTATGAACCAGGGTCAATTAAAGGCTCTCCTTGATCTGCATTCAATTTTACATGAGTGTCAAGAGGAAGTTTGAGAGGCCTACATTTCAAGAACCCATATTCCTTTAAAAGGTCTTGAACATACTTCCTTTGTGACAGGAAGATGCCTTGACTTGTCACATCAACTTCAATACCTAGAAAATACCTGAGCTCTCCCATGTCCTTCATGCACAAGTGAGTAGACAGAGAGGACTTGACTGCTTGAATTGTCTGAAGGTTGTTTCCAGTGATGACCATGTCATCCACATAGATGAGGACCACTACTATATCCCCCTTCCTCTCCCTGATAAATAGGGAGTAATCACATTTGGACTGAACAAATCCATCTTGTTGCAGTAGCTCTGTGAGTTTCTCATGCCATTTTCTCGGAGCTTGCTTGAGTCCATAAAGGGACTTGACAAGCTTGCAGACCTTGTTAGAGACTGAATTACATTGCTCCCCCTCAGGTTGTACCTTAATTCGAGATCCCTTTCCTGTGTAGCCTGCAGGAAGCTTCATGAATACCTGTTCCTGCAAATCACCATGCAAGAAGGCATTCTTTACATCCATTTGYTGCACAAACCAACCTRTCATAGCTGCAACAGCCAGTAAAGACCTAAAAGTTGTCATTTTTGCAACGGGGGCAAAGGTTTCATGATAATCCTCCCCTGGTCTTTGCCTATTACCAAGTACAACCAGTCTAGCTTTATGTCTCTCAACAGATCCATCTGATTTGTACTTGGTCTTAAACAACCATTTACACCCAATCACATGTTTTCCTGGAGGCAAGTCTACTATCTCCCATGTATTGTTACTCTCTAAAGCATCCAATTCCTCATTCATGGCATTAACCCAAACATGGCTTTGAACAGCATACTTAAAGTGTGAAGGCTCCAGATTGTTATTGATTTGATTGAGGAAGCATGAAAAATTGGCATGGATTTCAGTCTGAACCACAGATTGAACTTGTTCTGGGTGAGTATTAGTGCTAGCAAAGGCAGTGTAGTAATCATCAAGCCATCTTGGTGTTCTATGATCTCTGTTAGATTTTCTAATGACAGGATTGTTGTCTCTAGGAGCAACAACATGATCTATCTCATCAGACTCTTCTATTACATTATCTGTTTCTGAGACCATCTCTGTGGTATCTACATTATCAGACTCTTCTGCTCCTATTTGTGGTGTGCTTACATGAATATCATCAGCTGACTCATTACATTGTGTGTACATATGAGTGTCCTTATGTTTCTGTGTTGTCCCAAATATTTTATATGGATACACCCCTTCATACAGTTTTACATCTCTGCTTACAAACACAACATGTGTATTCAAATTCAATAATTTATACCCTTTTTGATGCATTGGGTATCCTATAAACACACATGGCACACCTCTTTCTTTAAATTTATCTCCACTCTTTTCAGGGTTATAAGCCATAGCAAGACAACCAAAAGTTTTCATAGACTTGTAATTAGGCAAAGTATTAAACATTACCTCATATGGACTTTTCTGTTGAAGTACTACACTAGGTAGTCTGTTGGTGATGTACACAGCTGCCAGGATGCAGTCCCCCCACATTCTGATAGGAAGACCAGCATGAATTCTCAAGGCTCTTGACATTTCAAGCAGATTCCTGTGCTTTCTTTCCACCCTACCATTTTGTTGAGGCCTATCTACACAACTTGTTTGATGAACAATCCCCTTGTCTAAGTACAGTTGCTGACATCTTTGGTCCTTGAATTCAAGTGCATTATCGCTTCTGATGATTTTGACCTTCTTTGCAAACTGAGTCTCTGCCCTTTGTACTAGCCCCTTGATTGCTTCATATGCTTCAGATTTGTGGTGGAGAAGTTGCACCCATGTCATTCTTGAATAATCATCCACCATGGTGATAAAGAACTTATGATTTTTTCTTGTTGGAACTCTGTATGCTCCCCAGATGTCTATGTGGATCAACTCAAAGGCCTGTGATGCCCTAGATTCACTTCTCTCATATGTTTGCTTGGTCAGTTTGGCCTGAGGACACACCAAACAAGTCTCTTCCTCTCCAGCTATCACTTCTTTCTGGATGTCAGGTATTCTTTGCAGCCTTTTCAAGGGTGCATGACCCATTCTATGGTGCCACAACATTTTCTTGGACAAGTGTTTAATGCTGGATAATTCTGTGGGTACTTCAATCCTCTCTGCATTGAGTACTGTTGTATTTCCTCTCATACTTGTCACTGCTGCTGTCATCTTTGTCACAGATTCATCAAGGAAGTAATATAAACCACTCTCCAATCTCCCAATTCCTACAACACTGCTCTCATCATCTTCTAGTATCATGCAATAGTTGCTTCCAAATTTCACCTTGCATGCACTATCTCTAGTCATTTTGCCAATTGACATTAAATTGTGCTTGAAATCTGGTGCATACAGCACATTTTTCAGGGTAAGCTTGTCATTGAGAACAATGTTACCTCTGTGTGTTACAGTCGATGTTGCACCATTTGGCAGATCAATTTTTGGTTCTGACATGACCTTCTCAACCTCACTTAAACTGTCAAATGATCCAGTTATGTGGTGAGTGGCTCCTGAGTCTAGAATCCACTTATTTCTTGTGGTTTTCACATGATAACAGCTCACCATGCCTCCATATGGAGTGTCTAAGTCATCATCAGTTTCTCCCCCTGACTTTGAGGGTGTTGGAAGGAGCTTTAAAAGTTGTTCTAGCTGTTGTGGTGTAATGGTAGTTCCACCACTACTATTACCTTCCTTCTGGACTCCCACAGCAGCAGCCATTCGATTTGTTCCTCTACCTGAGCCAAAGCCAGACCTGCCACCTCTACCTCCCCTATAAGCTCTTCCACCTCTTCCGATTACCCCTGTAGTGGTACTTCCTTCCTTCTCTTTCCCTTTCCATTCATTTTGCTTGTTGAACCAAGGGGGATACCCCACTATGGTCCAACACTTTTCCTTCACATGTCCCACCTTTCCACAAGCATTGCAGGTAGGAGCATTAGACCCTTTGCTGAACATAGCCATACTATCTCCTTCATCTTTTACCCCTGCTCTGAAGGTTTCTCTCTGAGCCTCTTCTTGACTTATATTTTTGCAAGCTTCATCTACAGTGGGCAAAGGTGATTGCATCAGCATATGACTTCGGAGAGGTGCATTGATCTCATCTAACCCATTCAAAAATTGGAAGAGCCTTTGTTCCTCTTCTAGTTGGTACTTCACATTCAAAAATTGCTGCACTTCTGAAGTCATGTCAGTTATAGGTGGCCAATTTTGCAAATCTTCAAGTTCTTCCCATAAAACTGTCATCTCAGTAAAGAAGTCATTTACAGACTTCCCATTTTGTTTTGTCTCATAAATTCTTTTACTTATCTGGTATTTCCTCGCACCATTCGAGATCTGAAACCTTTGTTCAAGGCTTTTCCACATATCCTTTGCACTGCCCATGTACATAATGGACTTCTTAATGTTTTCAGACACACTCCCCAAGATCCACGAAATAACCATGCTATTGCATGTGTCCCAAGCATCCTGCTTGATGGAGTCATCTTTGTCTCTTACCACAACCCCAGTAACAAACCCAAGCTTTCTTTTTGAAGCCAAGGAAATTTCAAGAGATCTCTTCCAAGCTCTATAATTTGAGCTTCCTTGTAGTTTTTCAACCACTACAGTATTACTTCCATCAGAAGGATGGAGGTATAAAGGACTACCAACTTCTATGATTGTGATATTAGAAGACATTCTAATAATTTTCATACACTACTGAGACTACTAAACACACGAGTAATCAGCAGGAAGGCTAAAGATGCAAACTTTATGAACAAACTGGAAATAACTCAACTTACATAAACATGGCGACTCAAGCTTCTCCCTCGATAAGCCAACCTGGCTCTGATACCATGAAGACAAGCTGAGTCTACACATTCAATCTATTACTCGAGCAAGAAACAGAAAACGGCTAAGCAACAATGGCACACAACAAGCAACTAGCATTGTGATCAATTCTGCCTCTTTGGTAGTATTTTCATTCATCTGCTGCGCTGCTTTTTAACTCAGTACAAGGAGCTTTTATATCAACTTCTACCAAACCCTACCTACCTCAGCAAGAATCCACTTAGGGAAATGGACCAGCAAAAAACAAGCCAGCCCACAACATGCAGGTATCATGTGACATAGCACATGATCCAAAGCACACACACATATGACAAATGTCAGTACACCTTACAATTAAAATAAAATTGTCCGTACACAAATAAAAACTAAAAATTAACAACTTAGCAAGGCACTTGGTCCTTAATAAAAGGAAACCAAAACCCACCTAAGTCAACGCCGAAATGTTGACAACAATGGCTGAAAAATGGAACCATGTGTCTTTTTAAAAAGAAATCGTGAATTCGTGATAGAAGGTGTTTTGTCACAAAAGTTGACATGAAATGTGTTTTTGACAAAAAAAAAATACCATATAAAATGTGTTTTCTAACAAATTTTTCTATTTGAATTAAAATTTTGTATATATTTCCCTGTTTTCTTATTTTTTAAATTAACGTTTCCCTATTTTTGAAATATTTCGGGTGTGTTTTTTTAAATTTATTTTTACTTATCTGAACTTATATTATATTATATTCTCTCCAATCCAATTTACTTGCTACATTTGCTTTTTCACACTTGTCGAGATGCATCTTTAAATGTTTTAATCTTAAGTTATACATATGAAAAAATTATAAAAATTCTATATTTAAAAAGTAATCACCAAGATGAATCAAACAAGATCCCACATGACTATATTTTTAATTGTGTATATAAAAATAAATAAGGTCAAATTGCACAAGATTAATAGTGTCAAAAAGCAAATGTAGCATTTAATTTGCATCAGAGGGAGTATGACCTTATTTCAACTTATCTGAACTTATTTGAAGTTTTGAACTTATTTTGTGAGAGGTAAAAGTAATGATTATACTTATTAGTACTGAACTGATAACACCTGAATTTATTAATACTTATCGATACTTATTTTAACTTATCTTATTCAATAAGTACTAGTTGAAAACAACAGACCCTTCTATTTTGGAAACTGTATGAAGACGTTTTRGTGCTACTTGCATTATTTGCACCATGAAAAAAAGTTCCACAATACAGTAGTAGTTAAAGTTATGCTCCACAATGGGTCTGTAAAAATAAGTTGAATAAACTACCTAGATAAGTACTCAAAAATAAGTTGAATAACTACCCGGATAACTACCCCAACAACCACCAAAACAACTCAATCACTCAAAACACGTCGCGTTTAATTTCTAGCTTTTTCACAGCTATCCGTTTTTTGGACATGGTTCCTTTGTAAAAGTTGTAGATCTCGAAAAAAATACATGAAATAGGCTAAAAAAATCGCGTGATTTGGAGTTGTTTTCTAATAGTTATGTCATTTGCAAGTTTGAAAACCTGAAGGTGGTAGTGATTCATCACAAACAAAACATAAAAAGCGGGTAGTTGTTATAAATAAAAAAATTGGGTAGTTGTTGCCAATTTTACCTTAAAATCATATTTGTGCAATCTGAATGTAACACGGGTTTAAAACCATGCTTCTTTGGTACGAGAAGGACATAAATGTAACTGAAATGAATTGAACTTGTCTAAACTAAACTAAATTGTTGTGTATGAAACTACCACTGAGGTCGTATCTACCACTTATAAAGACTATACAAGATATCACAAACTTGAATTCAATCCGAGGGAATTTCTAATCGATCTTGGAGATTGATTTAATTTAAGAAACCCATTCAGTGACATAGTTGTATACGGTTCCGTAATTACGTGCATTTTCAGGTTAATTAAGAAACACATATTTTAACCTAAAAGTTACAAATAATTACGAAACCTCATCCAACTATGTTACTCAATTGARTTCTTAAATCAATCTGCARGATTGATTAGTATGAGTAATAATCAAACACAAAAGGGAAAAAAAYTTGTATCATTATTCAAAAGATCACATTTTGGGAAAAAATATTGTACTCCKTSCGTTACGTATTACTTGAAATATTTGAACTAGGAAGATTTTCTAGGCAAAATTTTTTAATTGTAGATAAGAGTATATGATTAAAATAAAGTAAGAGAGAGAAAGGAATAAAGTAATGAATGAGTATAAGATAAAAAAAAAAGTAAAAGAGAGAAAATGAATAAAGTAATGAGTTGGTATAAGATTAGAAAAAAATAAGAAAGAGAAAAGCAATGAAAAAGTGAATAAAGTGGAAAAAAACTTACTAAAACTGAAAAAAGAAATAATTGTTTCAAATAATGTGTAACACTCATTTATAACAAATGTTTAAAGTAATATGTAAGGGACAGAGTATCATTATTCAAAAGATCACATTTTGGGAAAAAAAAGACAATAAATAAATACCTTATACATGGGAGCAGGAAAACCGTAGAAATCATAGATAGTATCYCAACGATCAACGGCGTTAACGGTAGGCTCATGGGTCTCCCAATGAGCCGAAACGATCAAAATGGATTTGGGTTTTTGATCGAACACTTTATCCTTGAAACCCTTCAAAAAGTGTCGAGCAGGTATCGAATCGTCGATCGCAAGCGTCGGAAAACCATGAGATATGTAGAACGTTTGGTTTATCGCTTGGGTGCTATTCATTGTTTTCGTTAATTTGCTGAAAATTAACAAATTGGTCGAGAAGAATAATACGATTATGAATTTATGCTGATGATAAATACAACAGAAATAGAGAATGGTGTAATAGAAAACGTTAAATAATGCGTTGAAGTTTGGTTATTATAAGGAGGATTGTTTGGGTTGCGGAATTTGTGCATTAAGCAATTTATGACACACCAACTGACGTCGCGTCGTTCCTTCCCTACTACTTTTGTTTCTTTTTCTTTTGTCAAGGGAGTCCATTTTTGACTTTATGGTTTTGTCAATTTGTCAAGTAACGATTATCGGTCGAAATTAGATTTTTCAATACGAGTGTCTGCCAATAGCAGTTGTTGTATTTATTGTAGAGAAATATTAAATAAAAAAGTAGAAAAACGCTACCGTTACTTATTAAATATTACTTATATTTGAAAAAATAGTGTTTAACGTTAACCTCTATTTACAACTTTACCTTAGTAATAAAATTAACCAAGTAGCATTTTAATCTAAACAAAACTATAAATGGTACCTGTTATAACAGATGTGATAGAATGCAAAGATAAACAAGAATAATACTCACAGAATTTACATGGTTCGTCGACAATGCGTCGACTACGTCCACCGGTAGAGGAGAAAGACAGTATTATTGCTTTGATGAATTTCATATTACAGAGTACAGAGTTCAGAATAAGAGCTAGATTACGGAAATAAGGAATATATATGACTCCTAAAACAGAAACATAAAGAGCCCAAGAATAGGCCCAAAAACAAAAAACCGTAGCTCAACAGACATACATTGAGACCCTTGTACAAAGTTATACGAAGTGAGAGTATGACATACAACAGATTCAAGGCACCAAACTAACAGTACCTAACAAAATTACATCAAACACGCCCGTTGGCTATTGTCATTGTTTATGTAAGAGAAAGAAAAGTGCTAAAATAATTTGAGAGCTATTAAAATCATTTTCGGCAAATGTTACTCTCTCCGTAATATAATTCTCGCAATTCTTTCTATTTTCGTCCATAACATAATTTTTGCAACACTTGTACTTCATTCTTAATTTGGCTTGAAAATTTCCCCCCTCCCTTGTACCACGTCACATGAAATGTGGAAAAAAAAAACACCAAAGTGGTCCTTCCATTAATTTGTGATATTCACTTAAAACCTTTCCTTCCAATTTTACAACTCAAATTAATGTACTTTTCTATTCTACTTTACAACTAAACACAATTAAGCTTATTTACAATGTTTTTTTTTGATGCAAACGAGAGCACAAGGCTCATACAAGGAAGAAAACAGAAACAACAGACAAAGCTTATTTACAATGTTAACACAACTTAATACAAGAGTTGCAAGAAATATGTTACGGAACTCCCTCCGTCTTAGTCACGTTTTTGTTTCTCAATATCTTCATATGTCTTCATATGGGGTCCCTTCTTGACTAGTTACCTCTTTTGATTTCAATCTCAAAACAAAAAGATAATGCCATCTAGTAGCGAAGTAGGGGGATGCATGGCTCTACAAATGAACATTTTTAACCCAACTTTTGCCAACACCCATCAAAATTCACAAGGCAACCTTTAATTTATTTCATATGCCAACATTATGAACCAAACTTTTTGAGTCACATCAATGCAACTTGCAAAAGGCCAAGTGAGCCGGATGATAAYGACACACTAGTGTGAYTGGTGTGCTTGGTGGGCTTTTAACATTTATGTGAGTGRGTYTCTTTCTCATTTGCCCAAGTGAACCATACAAAACAATTCAGAAATTTGATTTCACAGTTGACAAACCATGTTTGCAAAAGAAAAAAGTTACTCTGATATATTTAGTACAATATTGATTCATAATTGAATCAATGTGCTTAATTATAGTATAACATTACTACTGTTACATGGTAAAAATCAGCTGGAAGTGAATTTGTATGAGCCATATGACATAGTACCATGATCCCAGCTATTATGAACGAGCTCCGCCTTCCAATTTTCCCCAGCGGCACCCATTGCTACATGTAATGGATAAAAGTGCTCCGGCCATGGATGAGCCAATTTCCAATTAGGTGCTTTCGTTTCACATTTATTCACTTCTTCATACCTGACATAACAAATTATAGATTAGCAATGATCAATGTTACAATTGTCAAATTTTCAGTGGACACAAAATAAGATCAATAAACAATGAAATCATTCAAATGGAGTAGAATGCAGTCCAAGAGCTACATTTCCTCTMAAACTAGGAGTTCTCTATCCACATTTCTACACCAAATTAGAGTGTTTTTGGATTCTGAAATTGCACTTGTACAAGAAATAATAGACAATTCAACTCGTAACAAGAACAGGAACATGATAGCACTTTTAATCGTGTTGAAATTCTGGAGGAAGGGGGGAAAATTTGCGACGGGGTTTAGCAGTTCCTAATGAAAGTTCAGTTTGAATTGTAGCAATTTCTAATGTCATTCTTTTAAATTTTGCGCAGTTCTTAATGAAATCCAGTTCGAATTTGTAGCAATTCTTAGAGTAATTTCATTTAAAATTTTGTAGCTGTTTCCTAATGTGCTCAGTCTAATTATAGCGGTCCCTAATGTAGGTTCAGTTTTTGCTTCAAACAGTTGTAAGCTGATCATAAGTAAAAGAGAGATTGACAAAGATGGAACAAAGGTCAAACAACATCTACGAAGAGGAAACTTTTACCAACAATAAGCATTACAGAAAAAGCAAAGCTTCTATTAGGTATAAAGAATTTTCACAGGAGACATCTAACTGTATACGGGTTCACCGAGTTAACACAGCAATTTGCAGTCAAATTATAGTGAATACATCAAAACAAAGTATTACTATATTCCATTTGTACACTAACATGCAGATTTTCAAACTAAGGACCACTGAGAAAATGAAAGATACCTTTCCATTTGTCAGAGAAGTTTCAAGCCATTGATCCAAAATCTGCAGCCCACGGAGCAACTCCTTATATAGAGAGGTATTGTCTGAAGATGTGTTGCGCTACCACGACACAAATTTATGAGTCGCCTTCGTCCTTCAGAGGAGCCAATGCCGTCCCATGTTATTAATGGTTATGTTCCATCCAAGTGCGATTGACGAGAGCTGACAAACCGGATGTTCAGGCTCGGGATACATAAAGCATCAGAGGCACCCATGCACGCGCTGATCAAGCCCACGTTTTCTGTCAATTTGCACAGATTTAAACCTGATCCAGTGAGAAGCTCTTGTACCTTTTTGCAAATCTGGAGATCCAGGAGCCGGATACTTGAACTGGTGTATCAAAGATTAAGTAGTAATGTTATAATTCAAATCCTTTATATCCAAGAGGAACATATAAATACTAACATTTGCAGGTTACTACATCAAGAAACTTCCACCCCAAACTACACTAGAAATTAGTTAAAACATCTGCACTTCAAAGTGTCTAAACACAGGCGAATAGCATCTTTTGGTTGATCTATGATCAAGAGTGCTACTCAACATGTACCATACTGTCTAATAGTAGTCCTTGAACTTGTTCAATGGATATTACAATTGTACAACCATTACCATGTACAACACGGAATGATCAATTTAGTTCATGTAAGTATGTACCGAACCCAATTATGATAGGCTTCGATTATGATACCACAACAAGTGAAGTACCCTAATTGGGTGGATGGTCATTCAAATGAAGCAGTACAAATAGATCAACTTCTCACTGGTCTTCACTACCCATTGAAAGTGACATCCTGTCAAACATCTAGCACATACAGTTACAGTACATATTTCAACACCATCATAAATTGGATAAACCAATTAGCTAATTCCATATCTGTAAACCTAAGAGAACTACCCAATAACAGGGGTCTTCTTACAGAAAAATTAATATTGAAATTTTTAGAAACCTAAAAATTCAAGATCAATGTAAACCCTTGCTCTGAGATAGGCCAAATCAAGTGTAACTTTCAAACATGAAAACAAATTTGAGATACTATAATCCAAACAACACCAAAAAAACACTAAAATAAAAAATTCCACTTACAAAAACCCATATCATTAAAATCCAAACTTTAATAAAAATAAACTAGGGCAGAAGAAAACAGACCTGATACATGCGAGCAGGGAAGCCATAGAAATCATAGATGGTTTCATTGACAATCACAGATTTAACGAGTTGATCAGTTTCCCAATGAGCGAAATTACAAGAATAGCCTTTGGTTTTGGGTATTTTATCTTTCCAACTTTCAAGAAACTTTCTTGCTGGTTTTGATTCTTCAACAGTCATTCTGGGAGTTCCATGTGATATAAAGAAGGTTTCTTTGATGGAATTTTGATCACCCATTTTCAAATTTGATGAGCTGGTTATGATTGATTTGAGAAGTAGGGTTCTTCTTTTGATTTGTGGGAGTGAAATTGAAGGAATTTGTAATAAGAGTGTTGAAGTTAAAGGTGGTTGTTGGAAGTTATGGCAAGAGATCATCATGTATTCATATCAGCAATTCAGGAATTGAAAGAATCAGGGTAAAAATTTGCTAATTATAATAAGTTAAAGGATAATTGACAATACTCAATCACATGTGAAAGGGAAAGATTGGCCAATTACAAACTAATCAATATAAATTAAATAATTTTTATCATTATTTTTATTGAGTATGGATCCTCTCCGTTTTTTAGAGGAAATGGAGAGTTCATTTCCTTTCATCTAGTAGTTGAAAATCATCTAACTTAAATATAAAAATTACAAAACTCCCCCTATTTTTCCCCTTAATTCATTCCTAATCACTAGATAAGGAAATGGACTCTCCATTCTTATTGAGTATGGATCCATATTCATTTCTTAGAGGAAATTGAGAGTCTATTTCCTTTCATCTAATGGTTGAAAATCATCTAACTTAAATATAAAAATTGTAAAATTCTCCCTATTTTACGAACCCATATAATCACGATTGAGAATGAAAATAAAAACACATCATTACCATTGAAATTAAAAAAACACGTTATTGCCATTGAAATTCTGCCAAAACTCATCATTACCATTGGAAATTTCCCTTTAATATTCTATATACTTCGTACATGATTATAGATTCTATAATCGATAATTACGTGTTTCTAAAAGGAGAGAATTGATTTTCGCAATCCCGTGATCGTTTACACATTCATCCCCTTCAACAACCAATTATGCGAGGGGGAGAGGAGTGCTTATTATAATCATAGATCTGTCGGTCTGTCACGCATGAGATATGATTGTGGAGGGCATTCAATCGTGTAGCAAATTATATATTCCCAAATATTCATGTCATGAAACACGAGCATCCGTTTTAAGATTCGTTGTAGAAAACTAATGCTGCCAACTTGCCATTCGCCTTTCTCAGTTCTCACATTGTCGAGGAAATATTAAATAATAACAAAGGGATATGGAGGCCAATAACATACTAAAAAAAAGTATGAAATGTGGGTCCCATCGAGAAAGGTAGAAAACAAAATGAAAGAAATGAATTGGACCAATTTACATTAAATTTTTCATGTTTTTAGTTGACCATCTATGTTAAATAAAAGGGTCATCATTCCTATGTTGATTTATGCGTGTTAAAATGAGTCGTGATTGAGCTAAGAGCGTCAATTCATTTATATCGTTTAAGCCCCACAAGCCCCAACATAGGCCCCCACATGGTCAAATTATTGATTGTTAACCGCTATACACGTTCATCAACTAACAATAAACAAATAATGGTATAGAAAGTCTCTATACTTAGAGCAAAAGTGGATTGTTTATGTTGTTATATGTGTCATACAATTCACCTCCATCACAAATATTTCATTCAGAAAAGCAAACATAAAAATGATAAATATCATACGTCGTTCACAAAAATAAATGAAATAATGCGGCCTAATTTTTGTGGTTAAATTATTGAAAAACAAGTATTCTATATATCAAAAGAACATTCTTGCATAATATATATATACTGTATTAAGCGCTTTGGATATGACTATGCTGGCAACGCAGATTAAATTAATCTTTCCATTTAAGTTCAGAATCAATTGCTATAAGCATTAGGTTGATAGGACACCATATACGTATAAGAATCTGGAATTTAGAGTACAATCAAAATACATTAATTAGGTGGATTACTGACTTTTACGGTCTAGAACGTAATGCGCTACGGTAGTGTAAGTCCTATGAGCTTCCATCAGAGAGTAAAAATCAACTGAGAATGAACATTGTCATGGCCAAAGGACATGGATCCATGATCCCAGCTTTTTATTAGATGAGCCGCCTTCCAATTTTTCACCGGCAGCACCCAATGGACTAAATGCAGGGTGAGTGCAGCATGGACAACAATCCATGAATGCTCGTTACCTTCTCTTATAGGAAATCTATAGACACTGACGCATGAGTTAGCACTTCAACTAGGCTCAGCACTTCCGGTCAAGAATACAAAGATAGTTACAATGATCGACTCATTATTATATCTACTAAACTTGGTGCGATACAAACTCAAAACAAAAAATCATTCTAGTTCCATAATAAGTCAATTTCCCAGGCACAATTTACAACTTGTAGCAAGAAGAGCCACGTCCTGGGACAGTAAGCATAGTAGAGTCAATGATGTAATATGACGCGAATAATATGTTCCCTAATATTGAATTAGCATAACAGCTTCATCAGAAGGCTATCAACGCTACATCAAGATATACAAGACATTTGAGCCATGCACATTGCAAGTTATCATGAAATCCAACCTCCTTCATACTCTGTACCAAGTTCCAAATGTGTTCAGCCAGTATCGAAGCTCTGAGCGACAGGCTCGTCAGTTGTATAGCAACCGCACAAGGAAATTAGAGGCAGAAAGCTCATCGGACTAGGAGGGTGTTCGTCGAGAAGGTGTGGTGCCTTCCAGAAACCCAATGTGGCACACCTTCCTCCTTAGAGAGGGCCAAGGCCTCGTCCCATGATCACTTGAGTGGTGAGCTCCGTCCAAAATGTTGATTGGACAGCAAGCTGACAGGACAGGGTATATCAGGCTTGGGATACAGCTATGAACATCAGAGGAATCCACGCAACGCATGATCCAAAGCTCCGCCGATTTTCTCTCAACGTGCAACCATTGTTGGACCCGGGAATGAAGCAGAGATTTCTTGTACCCTTTTGCCAAATTTGGGAATCAGGGAGCTGGATACCATGAACTGTTTACCAAATGAAAAAAGATCTTGTTACAGTCTATCCATTTTTGCACTTACGGTTTTTGTGCTGTATACAACAGCAAGAACATTCCCACCCCAAGCTGCACATTGGAAAATGGCTTGGAATTTTAATTTTTGCTATTTTTCCCCCATTCTATTTTCCTAATTGTTGGATGAGATCTAAAGAATTCTGCTCGTAGTTCATACTCATAACCTGGTGCAACTTTTTTCTGGTGGGTGGGCAATTCCTCCTATAGACTAAGCAATTGAGGCATCACCCACACCATGCAATTGAGTCATTAAGACTCATTACAACGAGAAAATTTTCACAGCATTAATATTTCATATTTGTTCGTCCCCATTTAGGATCCTTACCCTTGACCACTAGCTTTGCCTATCACACCTGTAGAAATTCGCAAACTGCAGTCTGCACTAGGTTTCTAATTTTCTTTTGCAAGAAATCCAAATCAGTAATCTGGCTATAATAGACCTTTTACATTTACTTAGCATTGTTTAGAGGTAGATTGCATGCACATGGAAAGATTTGATATCCACTCTTAGATTTAAATTAAAAATATTAGGAAGAAGTATGAAATGCAAACATAACAAATTAATACACAAACGAGCTTTATTTTGTCACAACTGTCTTACTCTATTCATTCAGTTGAATGAAAATTAAAAGCAGCAACCACCTTGCATATACAATTTTTTTTTTTTTTTATTTTTAAAGAGAAGAATTCTGAAAGGGGAGAGTGAGAGATTGTACATGTCTTATAGCGAGAGGGAGCAAAGTGGACCAAAGACGGTATCATTGATGTCACAGAACTTGACAGATGTTGATCAGTTTCCCCGTGAGCAGAATGATAAGAATCGCTCGGTTTCTTCGAGTATTACTTCCTTTGTCCAACTTTCAGAAACTGTTCTTGCAGGTTTTGATTCTTGAATATGGTTATTCCTGGTCTTCCATGAGAGATAAAGAAGTTTCTTTGATGTGATCTTCATCACCCCTTTTCAAGTTGAGCTAATCAGGACTTAAAAAAACAGGCTCTTCTTTCGATTCGTGAGGTCGACAGTTGATGGAATTTGAAGAAGTGCAGATGATTGTTGCAGTTTACAGCACGAGATCATCATTCAACAATTCAGCATTTGAAATCAATCCCAAAATGGCATATAGGAAGTAGATTTCACTAAACTGAAGGATTATACAGATTCCCAGTTGTAAGGGAAGTATATTGGCTTAATGACCCAATTATTAGTTGTGGATTAAATGTTTGTTTAAGACTATTCATCTAATACATGCTTTATGCCATTAATTATTAATTATTGCTTACCAATCATGACAATAAAATACTTTTAAATAAATAGCATCTGCAACTAGAATAATGTTCTCAATATGTTTAGTAGAGCATATTCAAATCACATAATATTGATCGTTCTGATTTTTTCAAAACCTTAATTATTCTCTATAAGTGATGAGAAGATTTGAAAAACTGATATTCAAAACCCAAGTTATGATAAAATTAATCTCAAATCAAAGATTTCATTTATTATAAATTCTAACTGATCTTTATTAATTAATCCATAATCATAAAACAGTTTCATCACTTTTTCAGACTTATCACAGGATATTTAATTTGATTAAAACTGTCTTGGAGTTTTCGTTCACAGACAGCAGTATTATAAAGTGTTAAAATTTCCCACTACTGACACGATACGGAGGTCTGAGTGGACAATCAAAGTTAGATCTTAGGTTCCGTTTGTCTTGGAGAAAAATGTTTTCCATGAAATCATTTTCCCATTTTTTTTCTTGCTTATTTGGCAAAATCAAAATAAGGAAATTTGGTTGGAAAAACTATTTTCATTCATTAAAGAGCCCATTTCAAAACAAAGGGAAAACAATTTTTTCTTTTTTCTCAAGTAGTTTTTTTCAAACAACAAAGAAAAATGAGTCTTAAGGAAACAATTATTCCATACAAACAAAACGAAAACAATATCCATTTCCAATTTTTCCAACCGAAAATGTTTCCATAAAAAAAGTATTCCTCCAAACACACGACAGCCTTAAGCATAAGATTTAATGATACATAGTTTTCCCAAATCAGATTTACATAGTTTTGAATACGATGTCATGACATATTCATACATGAAGCACCTGAGCAAAGGCAAATGATTTGGACAAAATCTGAAGATGCTTCCCCATCTTAATTTTCGATTACTAGTTGCATCTGCCTTCCACCAATTTACACAAGCGATTGTTCATATTAGGTAATGCGATATACAATAGTTTCCACACAAGATTCTAATTAACAATAATCATCATTCAAGAAAATACATCCGCTAATTTTTCCACTGGACTTTCAGATTTTCAAGCAACACAGCTACAACTATTCTAGTCATACTAAAAAGGAACATTCTTCATTTTCATAAAAAATAAGCATTAAAACATGAGGTCTAAGTTTGATCAGTTAAATCCACTTTGCCAAAACTAAAAAATAAATATAAAATAAATGAAGTTGGAAAGCAGACTACATACAAAATTGATGGAGCAGCCATCTGAAGCAAGCAAAAATCAAAATGTCTGAGAGGAACATATCCAGGAAGACGTTCAACCTTAGAGAAGAAAGCAATAGCTCATATTTCATCTATCTCGTTCTCTCACGAGAGAATCAACTGCCACTGCATTTCCTAGGATTTATGTCTTTTGTTCCAGGAACCTCATCATTTGTCTCTTGCCATGCCAATGGGCTTGTTTAATTACTACGGTAATTAAATCAAAACAAATTAAACAAAGATTCAGTAAAACTGCCTCCTATAGTTCCGCATTGTGCCACAAAAAGGATGTGTCCATCATACTGATGAAAGTGAACAAAATCAATTGAGTTTTAACCTTCTTTGATGAGCCTTAGTTGCTTTGCTGACGTGAGTAATACCACCTCAGCATAAGTTCTCAGCTCTGTTACCCTTCTTTTCACTGACTACGAAGGACCACACGAATGGTTACAACTCCTCCTTCTATAGTCATCACACATTCTTAGCCTTTCCAACATGCTTCCAATGAAGCTTTGCCATTTACAGGTGCCTCCCTTATATTCAGCAAGAGATTAAAGCCTTGCAGACACTCTTTGTCAATAACAGATATTATTCATCCAACAAAGCCTCCCTGCAAATTTTGCCTTCCACGGACATATCAGCAATCACAGACTCGATGGATGCCCTATGGAGGCTAGGGTGAGATCAAATAATTAATATGTCTTCAGTCATAAGATTTTGTTAAGAAGCAAAAATCAACTGCTCAGAGTTGAGGTCCCGTTCATATTGAAATTTTCAAAGTACTCTGAGTTCTGACTTATCACAGTCAGAGGTAGCAGCTTTCTCCATAAGATAATCTTGCTCTCGCTATAGAGCGACAGAAAAAGAGAACGAACTCCATGTGGAGCAACCGTTCTAAATCGGATATTGACAATGTATAAGCCATTATCTGGTTCTGTTAAAACCATATCTATGCCGAAGGCTGCATTGCCCACATTTCCTATAATGTGTGCAGACCTGAAAGAGTTGTGTGAAAGTCATAAGAAAAGGAGTCCATTTTATGCATTCATCAAGGCATAATGCCATATTCAAATTAGTCCTATCCAACCTTTTTCTAAAAAATTCTTAAAGACAATGCATGCTGAAAAATAATTGACTTAGAGAAAATAAAGTCTAAAGGTTGCATACACCACCAAGAGATCTAACCCGTTGACCAGCTTTCACATCTTCACAAAGAATCCATTTTCAACACCAGGGGATGTTTCTGATGTGGTATCAGACTCAAGCGAGCCATCTGAAGAACTTGGACCAACTTGATAGCACCTAAAGGAATCATCCATGAACCATTAACTTCAAGTTGAGATGTTTGAGCTCCAGACTCAATAGGAAGTCAATCTATCATCAGAGTCAACTCTCGGCAATGTCATCAGATTACATTAGTGTGGTTGAAATGCACGTCCTCAGCTCCCGTCTTGGATTATAATTAACTATTCAGGAAAGTATTTATAAATTTATAATGCTTACAGTTTAAAAAAGAGTTACATATTACAAAGCATATTGTTAAGTGTATCGGAAATGAATAGCGTCACAGCAATGAACATGTGAATAGATAAGAAAGGACACAAGGGGGGCCAGGAGCATGAGATCTCATAAAGAAGCTTTCGTTTCAATGTCTCCATTGGGTAAGAAAGAAGTGCGTTACTTACAGATCTGCCAAGGGGGAACCATTCAGAGCCATGATATATCATCACTTAAAGACCGAGATGCTACGAGGCACTAGGATCTTGGCCATGCAAAATAAGTCTCAACACAAAAAATTTGGATCAACTGAAATTCTCGGAATGGATTAGAGGTAGAATGCACTCTTTCCAGTCTTTCATAAATAAGAGCTTTATCATCTTTCACGTCTGCCTACAGCGTAATTATTAAAATAATTAAAAATCAGAAAATACATGAATTCCCCCCTATAAAGTGGTAATTCTCCGGATTCCAACATCGTTTTACTATCACACCAAAGTAATGGACCATCGCCATTACTGAAAAGTCAAGAACTTCAGATAGATTGATTAGACCAGTTATTTGGGTAGTGGGGGCTGTTATAGCAGAAGCCAAGTTGCCTTTATAAAAAAAAAGCAACAAATGAATTATTTTATTAATTGTTGCATTTTTACTATTACGCAGGAAGCTATAAAGAATCATGAACCTCTCCACCAGAAGCACAAACTGAATTTGGAAGCTTGAGTAATGAGTATTCTAGAGGTTCTCATAAACCAAAGAGAAATTTAAGGAACTTAGTCTTTAGGAAAACAAATAAATGCAAATCCTTCCTAGCTCAAAAACCTAGATGCCTCTATAGACATAAATACATGAAACCATGTAATGTAGGTCAAGTTAGCCAAGTCTAAGCTGCCATACAAGTTTGCCTCTGCAGAAGTTTTCAAAATTTATAATTATTGGTTCTTCTCATGATCCAATCAAGTGTCTAGGGTAGCAAGCTAAAAAACATAAGAAAAAGTGATACCAACTGGAAAAAAGGAAGAGCAACATTGACCTCAACTTACCCAAGTGAACAAGGGAATTCAAACCGAACAAAATGTTGATTACTATAACCGTTCACGATATGCAAATCTACCAAGAAAAGAAGCAGTCTCTAACACCAAAAGCATAAAAGCTTTGATCACCCTTTCAGTTAGAGTAACAAAATATAGCTGAACCTCAGAAAGACAGAATGTAAACAAGCTATAAGGATCACCACATTCACATACACAGGAATTAGAAATAAAACAGATTCCTGCCTGGCTCCGTACAATTATCACATTATGCATTACACTAAGTATAAAACACAAACCAGCACAATACTTGACAATGCCAATATTTAATAACAGAACAACTGTCTCGGCTTAATCAACAAGATTGTTCATTAGACTATGCTAGCCACATCCTCTAATAGAATCTCAAAGCCTACCACCAACACAATGATAGATCAAACAAAAAGCTATGCTAACAAGAAGCTCAAGGTTATTATCTGCTCAATGATAACAAATCACAAAAACTGCATTTGCATTCAGAACKAACAATCCAACATATTCGATCTTGAATATATGCTAAAGTGCCACCCTGTAGCAAAAGGCAACAGCTGACACCCCATTCTCAATTGTCTAAAGACTAAAGTTTTCAATAAAAAGTAAAAACAGAGGCAATACATCTCAAAGAAATTACATGAATTGTTTCCTACACCAATTTAACACAGCAAGTAAAAACCGCTTTTCAATGGAACATCTAATGCCATACACTAATTTGATTGCTAACACATTTGTATTGCCAAGAGACTAGAAAACTCAAAACACTGAAAAGGTAGTACATTTCACGAATTACACAAATTCAATCAATGTTGCATATCAAATTCGACCAAAAAAAACGCACCTTATGAAGCTCAGTGCCACAAAGAAGAGCATCAATCTCATCCAAACTCCAAACAAGAGGCAAAAGCTCAAATTCCGGCAACAACTGAAGATAGCCATACCAAGGAGACTTCAAACCTAAGCTTCGTTCATACATAATCGCAACACAAAGACCTAAACATCCGTCAAAATCAGCGGACTCAATCATTTGCGACGCACCAGAAGTTCGAATCGTTAAGCAAGCGTTTTTAGGAATTGTCGCAATGAGATCGCCTTCTTTGAGGTGACACTTTGACTTGACGCAAATTCCGGAGTTCGGYGTGTCGAGAAATTGGAGTGCGTCGCTGTATTGGATTGCGTTTGAGGACATCCATCGCTTGAATGCGCGAATTCGCCTGTTGAGAGGYGYGAGAAAGAGAGASTGTTAGRCGAAGGTGATGATGAGGGAGAAAACGGAGGAATGCGAGGAGAGAGAAAGAGAGAGAGGAACCTGGATGAAGACATTGTTGCTGTTGTTGAAGGTCGTCGTTGAGAGATTGAGCCTTTTGAGTGGAAGGGTAGGTTGTCAGAAGGGGTTTTATTTGATGAATTGATATAATATTTATTGTTTAGATAAACCCAAAAGAGGAGTGAGTAACTGCCGGGCTGGCTCAGGAGTCTGGTGACAATGCACCAAGGCGGTGGTGAGCTGAGTCTCGGCTCGCAAGTTAGGTTGCTAATTTGTTATCGGTTTGACTCGTATGAGTAATTCATGAGTCATGACCATGTTTAGGTGAACCCATCGGAATTAGGAGCCACATGTAACAAAATCGTTTTTTATAACATTCTATTGCTAAGGTCCTATAATGAGTCAGCGGGGGAGGGGGTGTAATTTAATTTGTTATTTTTCTTACCATTGTATCATAATTCTCGTGAGATGATCTCACTCTTGTGCAATTTTGCTACTAAAAATTGAACATGTGACAATTTTCATATTTTTTTTTTCAACTATTTTACATCGTTATAATTCAAATTAAAACAAAATTGGCTAGGACTATTTTTCCAACTTTGCCGATGTCGAGAATATACGCGAGTTTGCGGGCAATATCCTGTCCGACACTGCTATTCTTGCCCGTTTTTGTACTACCTAGCTTATTGTTCATTTTTAACTTATATGAGTAAGCGTAACATGCTTCAAGGCAAGTCCATTAAGATTCATCAAGGCAACTTATACTTTATTCCTTCTAGAGTCTCTATAAAACTACCACATGTTATTTGGTGAATCAAGAATTTGGTAACTTCTCAGTCACCATTCGTATTAATTGTGGTGATGGAGGTAATTGTATACATTTTTTTTTGCCGAAGACTACAATGAACTCTTTCGCACCGGCATCATATGTAGAGGAGATGTGATACGGGCAAGATAAGACTTGGCCAGGATATGAAGTCGTTGAAGATTATATGACCGTTAGCCGCCATAGCCACCGTCTAGGATGGAGTTCTTCATTCTCCGATTTAATAGTTGACTGTGTCAGCTTCCTGCTGTGGGTGCCTCAAGCAATCCGTAATGGCAACTAATTGAACCTAGGTTGCGTTAGGCTATGTGAACCAGATAAGTATAGATGGTGAATTGTAAAAATTTGGGAGGGAGTTAAGAGGGGTTTATACACCAGAGATGTCATTATTCAAAATTTGTATTGAATCCTCATATAAATGAGGATGCACAATTATCTAACAGACAAATACTCATCAAATCATGAAACGCTCGATCAGATCCGCCAAAACATTGCTTTCAACAGCCTCTTCTCATTCATATTCAACAACTTTCATTCCTCTTTATCTTCAATAGTGTTAGTTGTGTTTTCTATGTTCCTAAATTTGTATAAACATCTACTTGGATCTCCAATTAACACACTGTATGTTACATTATCGAATTCATCTTTTGCATCAAAGAATCGTACATCAACCTTGTGTGTTCCATTGTAATTGCTGCAAGACATACTGTGAAAAACCCAACATCATTATGTGGTATGGATGCAGTCGAAAATCAGAATCATTTCATACATAAGTACAAAGATATGCTATTTGAACACATAGATATCAAGATATGCATTGGTTCCCATTTCCCAGCACGCAAAAAGTGAATCCTAGAAAAATGGAACAAGGATTATCTATGTCCTATTTCGCTATATACATCATCTGAAACTCATACAGTATTGACTTCACTGTTACTAAAAGAGTCAGCCGTTACTCCTTGGCGCTAATTTAAGCTGTGATCTCACTATAGTGCAGGGCTCAGCTCAGGCTCAGGGCAACAGCACTATAATACATGTCATTTGAGATATATGTTATAGATGTTGTAGACCATCACACTACCAACAGCTAAAGATTGTTTATGTTGGAGTTCAGTCTAGTTTTTCAACACAACTGCAGATTACAGAAATAAAGAGTGCAGCATCTTGACTTTGAATTCAACGCTTCAAGCACATAAAAGCAATACGGGTAGTTCACTACAGAGTCATGAGCCATAAACTTCGCCTGGACAAGTAGCTGAAGTGGGTGTGGGCGTTAGTCTAGGCAGCCAGGAATAAACTAGCTATTTGAACTATGATGTTGGTCATCAGTCTATGATGTTTTAGTTTCAAAATTCAAATATACAGTCCAAGACCTCCATACTTCATGACTATTAATTTATGTGTGGTGTTGAATATTCTTTCAGAACGATTCAGCTCAGTCCGACCTCAGTGTGGACTAGTTAGAGTAAGCGCTAACACAGCTAAGATGTAGGAATCAAAGCAGGCATTCATAGGATATATAATTCAACAGTACCAAAATCACATAATAATTAATAGATCCCCATGCTAAAGGTTCTTAGGACAGGCCAATAACTTACAAAGCATTATCAATTTTATGCAATTTCTGAGTATATTGTAATTCCATACTTACAACGCTCAATATTTACCATAAACTAACTGCTTATACAATTTAGTAGACATCGCTACAATTTAAATATTCAATACTTGACACCAATTCTTTCACAATCAATCAATTGATGACTCTGGAAACCATCAGAATATCAAATATAAACTCCACAAATCAATGAAACATTTGCTCTTTGCTATTGTGTCATTTAAAATTTCCTCCTCAATATGATCTGCTGCCACATTCAACATGAAACAAATCTTACAAATGTTCCTGACCAGTAATGTTAAGTCCATAATGTGGTTCGAATCTCTAAAACTTTAGACTTCACACTTGGAAACGTCAGAGCAGAATAAAGTAATTGCACCCAAAGAGCGTGATAACTGCAACATGATAACATAAGCACTAGCACCAAATGACCTGCTGAAAAAGTCTCTGCTTGGGCCATAGCAATCTGAAAAACAGCATATACACAGTTACGCACATAACATCGCAAAAGCGAAGAAATTATAGCAGCTGAGTGGATTAATAAATAGCCATATAACACTTTAAGCATTCAAGTAAATCATGTTTGGTAAATTCATATTCATGTACTGCAATTCTTTTCTTAGAATTCTACTGAATCAATTAAGAAAAAGGTCATAAAAGTATACGAGAGACCACATAAAAGTATACGATGTAAAGCGGAGAAAACAGAAAAAACTAGGAAATGCTGAGTACACTCTTTCCATAGTTTCATTCAACCAACCTAGCAACAGTCCTAACTTAACCACTGCCATTGGAGGTCTGAACTCTTAAGGGGTCTATGACTTTATTCACAGGAATAAGGTCTTTCTACCCCATATCAATCTCAATATATGATCGATATGCTACTGTATCTCGCTGTATGTAAACCATATCTTCGTCTCATCCAAGCATGGCTCTATTTATGCAATTATGCAAAGTTCGGAAACTCAGGGAATTAAAAAAAGGTGTTTGTGTTTTATAATACATGTAATGTACTAATGTCCCATGAGATAATGAAGCTTAAGTACACTTAAGGGATCATTTTTTACTGTCTTCTATCATCAATCAAAACCACACCCAGACACCTTAAATGATYTCCAARAAGTAACAACAAATGATGGCAAATATATTACGAGTAAATGGTTACTTCGTACTACAAAATAGAAATGTAGACYCYTGGATGCAAACAGGGCACATTAATATATTTATACAGGATATTCCAATGTATTGTCTGTAATTTTGGGATGAATTGTCTTTGCATTCACTATTCATAATACTTGAAGAGGAAGATCAAAGAATAGATATCCACACTCCAATTCTTCCTACCTATATAATAAATGGCGCGATAATCATCTGCTAATACTCTAATAGAGTAAACAAGGGTACTATGAGAATGTTAATCAAATCTTTCACARCCCTTAACCAACTTCTCGAAAAATACCAAAGAAATGCAATTTAGGCATCTCTGGTTCATATCACAACTAAACTTATTGAGCTTGAAACTAAAAAACAATCCGAACTTGTTAAACCCGATAAAAAAATCTGATGATGAGATAAGTAATATATTTCTGAACTTGAGTATTCAGCCAATTGATTGTGTGTTTTGGCATAGTGGTTGTTTGCTCATTGCATTCCAAATGATCTTTTGGACACGTTAATCAATAAGTTCAGATAAG
>SNQN01006823.1:21332-36392 GCA_008642245.1 Bassia scoparia
GTAAAAACTAGTACGTAATTCTTACATTTGGAGAACTTAGAAATCTATGATCTGCTAGAATAATGTTTTTGACTAATTTAAAATTTATAAGCGAAAAGGATGAAGGATCTTAATAGTCACTRGCCAACTCGTAGTTGTCAAAACCAATCTCATCCTCTTCGTCTCCTTGGAAACGGGTGATCTKCCTTCCAAACTTCATATGACGTAATCTTGCCGACAATGATAATGATACTGATGGTGACTTCTTCTTCCGACGCTTACAATGGCACTCTCCTTTTGCCTTTCCTTCCTTTTCCTCTAAGTCATCGTCCCTCCTCTTTTGCCTTTCACAATCCAATTGCAATTCAATCTCCTTCCTCCTTCTTTCTTCTTCCTTCTCTTCCTCTGACTTTCAAAACACTACCTCATGTACATGTTGTTCTTTTCGAGTGTAGGGGTTGTCAATTCCCTACCTCCAGAACTTGAACCACTTGATCTCAAATTAGACAAGGGCTTTCTTCTCTTAATCCTTGAATCTCCACTCTACCCCATCGATACCTTRGCGGATAGTATCTTCATTCAAGAAGTTGAAGCCTTCTTGGCGACAAGCCTTATCAAGCACCCATCTCTTGAATTCCATTAAGTATTGACGTATTAGACTAATTTCTTGGGAGAGAAAGAAACCAAGTGATTTCTAGACAAAAAACTTGTTAATGACTACAGTTATATTTATAGACAAAAATTGGTAGGTCTAGTAAATTCATGTAATTACTCCAACCCCTAAGTGCCCTTTGGCGTTTTCACTCCCAATTTTACATGATGACTTTTCAACGAGTTAAGACTTTCTTTTGATATGATCACGCGGGTCATGTGAGCAAATGCTAGGCCCCTTGATTTAGATTCATCAAAATAGAATCACCRTCATATCGCTTGACTAAATTCATGTGTCATCTAAGATTATTTTGTTAAATGAATATAATAGCAATGGTATTAGTCTTCTATTTATCAAAGGCCTCCAGGTCAGGATGCTTTGATCGTAAATTTTGATGACTTTCCCGAATGCTTGGGTATATTGCCTCAGAAATTTTCCATTTAGTTCTTTTGGAAACATTTTCCCATCTAGTTCTCGTAGGAGATGAGCATYCTTAGACATAACTTTGGCCACTCTAAACGGTCCTTCCCATTTGGATGACCATTTACCAAAGATATGGTCCTTGTAGCAATGTTTAGGCAATTCATCTTCCACATGAAGTCGCCTTGTAAGAAGATTTTATGCTTAACCTTCTTATTATAAGACTTAGCCACATGTTTCATTTGGATTTTAATGCTTTCTAAGTGGCACGCAAACGTCCTCCTCCACATCAATGAATTAATTGCCATTGCTTCATTGTAAAATGACAAGTCCATCTGTCTAGCCACTCAGCAGACTTGACACTCAATTATGCTGGTCATACTGGCTCATGGCATGTTCCAATTAACATGGAGTTGTTCTTTCGATTTTCAATAGGTACAGTAGCATTAATGTAGAGAGTATACCAATTCTGTTGTTCTTATCACCATTTTTATATCAATTTTTCTATGGTTTTATAGTAGTTTTGTGCTTCTCCATTGTCTTGTGAAAGTAAGGCGTTAAATGAATCTCTTAATATCAATTCCTAAGATATTCATAAAACTCATCGCCTATGAACATCGACGCCTGATCAACTGTAATAGTCTCTGGAATTCAAATCTCATAAAAATCTTTTTCAAGAACAAATTAACTACTTTTTCTTGATCTTTAAAAAGCTTGGACCTCAATCATTTGGTAAAGTAATCAGTAGCAATTAAGACATACATGATGTCCAAATGAGGGTGATTTAATGGCTCCAATAGCATCGATGGCCTACGCTCTAAAAGGCCAAGACTTAATTATTGGATGGAGCTCGATGGCCTTGGCTCTATTTATCGGCTTAAATCTCTGGCACTACTTACAACTTTTAGCATATTGTATGCAATCTCCTTTACTGAGGCCAATAAACCACCATTCTATGAATGAGCCATCGTATCTGACCAGATGGTCTAAATACAAACGAGTCCAATTCCATGCAAAGGAGTTGATCTTGTCCAAAACTATCTTCGAAGTAAGTTGTTGAGTTGATGTGCATGGTCCTTATATATTTTCTAATGGTTGCACTTTGTTAAGTGTTACTATTTATCTTAATTGAATCGGACTAAAAGGGGGATCTGAAATCTGGAAAGTGGAAATCTGGAAATCTGGAAAAGTGGGAATCTAGAAAATCTGGAAAGTGGGAATCTAGAAATCTGGAAATCTGGAAAAGGGGGATTTGGACTGATTATTATCTGATTATGATCAGTTTAAATGGAATAAATGGAGACGTTTTATGGTGTTATTAGCTGAATAAAAATGCTTGATTAAGGATTAATCAGCCAATTATATTGGGTCGTTACATGCAATAAATAGGACGGTTACAATTTGAATTCGGACTGAACAAATTAAGCTAGTTTAATCAGAATGGATGGAGCGTTTTGGGGTTTTATTTGCTGATTAATTCTGCTTATTGGAGCATTAAATGGGCGATTACAAGGTTATCATGGCAGTTTGAGATATTTGGACAGTTACGGTTTTAATGTGCCTGTGTAAGCTGGGCAAGCTTTGTAACGTTTTTTTTTTCTTTCTTCGTCCTTGTTTAAGTCGATTTAGTAGTTTATTATTTCAGTATGTTAGGTAATTATGGTCCGTTGTAACCATAATTTACTTTTTTATTTTTAAAGTTTAGAGCCGTATAGGATTAATTGTTAAACACGACTTTTTATTTTATTTTCTGATTTCAGTTGTTTAAGGCAGTGAAAGGTTTTAACTATAGCTATAATAGCTGATTGATGATTAATGAAACATATACCAAAATTTGCCAAAAATACACAAAAGTATTTGTTTAACTTGGACTTGTTGAGTCGAGTTGTTTTTTCTAGATTTGAGTGTTTGACTCAATTTGAAGAGTTTTGAGTCTTGGTGAGAGTTCCCTAGACCTAAGCTTGTAGTAAATGAATTGGTGAGAGTTCCCTTTTCTTTACTGCCAAACAAGTGAGTGAGAGTTCCTCCTTGTTATATCTCAAGTTAAGGGTGAGAGTTCCCCTAAACTTCTTGTTTTTATTCCATTGTTTGTGAGAATATTTCTAAAACACATTCTGCCACTTTATTCTATTTGTGAACGAATTTCCATATTAGTTTACACATCATTGGCGCGTCAGGTAGGTGGGGAAATTTTTCTTAAATTTTCCAGAGGGGACGATTACCTACTTACAATGGGTGAAAATCAAGACTTGAGGACAGCTTTAGAAGCATCAATCGTTCCTTTGAAAATGAATGCTAATTTAAAAGGAAACTTGCTGCCTAATGGAGGCTCATGACTGAACGTGATAGAAGAGATCCAGATGAAGATCCTCCTCCTAGAAGGGAGATCGAAGTCTAAAGGTGGATATTCCTGCTTTGAATGGTACTTGATCCAGAGAAGTACTTGGAATGGGAGAAGTCTTTGGAGAAGGTATTTTGAATACAACATTCAGGAGGAAGAATCAAGGTACAAGAATTGCCAAAGTCAAACTCAAAGGTTATGGTGATAGTCTTGGTTACAAGGTGAAACAAAGAGGTTTGTACCCTTAGGGGCAAGGCTTCTTATTTCGACTTGGAGCAAGTTGAAAAAGAGATGAGGGATCGTTTCATTCCTCACATTACAAACAAAGTCAATATGTGAAGTGGATGTACTTTACACAAAATGGTGATTCGGTGGAAAGTTACATCAAGAATTTGATAGGCTTGCAATTGTTTGCGAGTCACTGAACATGAAGAGCTCAAGATGGGAACGTTTTGTGGCTGGTTTGGACAAGAATTGCAAGAGCTTGAAGGTTACATCAATTTTAACCTTTGTGGAGGCTTTGCAAACTTGTGGTCAAATTTTAATGCAAAAAGAAAAGAAGAAGAAGCCGTTTGTCACCCTCAAGTGACACAAAAACCAACCTTCTCCTACAAAGGATGGTTCTTCTTTTGTCAAGTCCAATGATCCCCCTAAGAAGGACAAGAAGGACACTAAGCTAAGTGACATTGTATGTTCAAATGCGGAGGAAGAGGGCACTTCAAGAAGGATGTCCAAATGCAAGAGCTTTGACATGCAAGAGGTGAAGTCTATTGCAAATCAGACCATGAATTGGGAGGATTCGAGATAGAAGATGGAGGAGAGAACGCTATGGAGGAAACCGAGGAGGAAACAAATTGCTTTCCAGAAGAGGAGCCCAAAACCAATCTGGTTATGAGAGAGGCGTTGCAAGTCATATTGAGGAACCCCTAGCACCTCAAAGAAAACATCTTTTCATCACAAAATGCAAGGTGAACGAGGTATGTGATTTAATTGTTGATGGTGGTAGTGAGGCAAATACAGTTTTCCAAAACTTTGGTGACTAAACTTGGCCTTACACTACAATGCATCCACATCCTTACAAGTTGAATTGGTGGATTCTAGTTCTAGTACGCGGGGTTAGAAAGCAATGCATGGTTAATTTCTCTATTGGTTTTATCATGATTCTCAATTATGTGATATTGTTTCTATGGATGCTTGTCAATTTTACTTGTAGCCGTGGCAATCTGATCGAAAGTCTTTGCATGATGGTTATCATAATACTTACACAATAATTCATAGGAAAAAAAAAAAACTGCATCCCTTACACCACCCTACGTTTGTCACAAATGTTAAATATCAAAAGGAGGTGTCATTGCTTACTCTTAAGGAAATTTGAAAGGAAATTGATGGTGATGATGAATTTGAGTGGTCAACATCTTTCTATAGTTGATCTATGATTGGTTACCATCAGATTCGTATGCAAGAATGGAGATGAACATCGTTACATTTGTTGAGGTGTTTCACTGTTTTAAGAACACAAAAAATTGTATGGAAAACTTGAGAATGTAATTTTATGCTATATAACGAGTTATTTTCTTGGTTACATTATTTCAGGTGATGGATAAAGTCGATCCTAGAAAGCTAGAGGCTATTCAATCATGGCCTAGTCCAAAGGAACAAGCAGAATTTTTGATCAAATCCACAAGGAAGTGAGAAAGAACATTGAGAAAGCCAATGAGACTTACAAAGAATCAAGCCAACAAAAGGGGTCAAGAATGTGAAGAACTTCGAAGTGGGACTTAGTGTGGATTTACATGAGGAAGGAGGATTCCCTAATCAAAGGAAGAACAGTTGATGCTAGGGCCGAGGGTCCTTTGAGATAGTCCAGAAGGTAAATGAAATGCTACAAGGTGGATTTGGGAGTAACTATGGATTTTCGAGCACATTCAATGTGGGAGATCTTGCACCTTACCATGATGATGAAGATTGAGGCATTTCCTTTTGAGAAGGGGAGGATGACCAGAATGGTCTAAATACAAATGAGTCCAATTCCAATGCAAAGGAGTTGATCTTGTCCAAAACTATCTTCCGAAGTAAGTCCTGCTGAGTTTGATGTGCATGGGACTTATATATCTTCTAATGGTTTGCAACTTTTGTTAAGTGTTACTATTCTTAATTGAATTCGGACTAAAAGGGGGAATCTGAAAATCTGGAAAAGTGGGATCTAGAAAATCTGGAAAAGTGGGAATCTTGGAAAATCTGGAAAGGGGGAATTGGACTGATTATTAATCTGATTATTGATCAGTTTAAATGGAATAAATGGAGACGTTTTATGGTGTTATTAGCTGAATAAAAGGCTTGATTAAGGATTAATCAGCCAATTAATTGGGCCGTTACATGCAAATCAAATAGGAGGTCAAAATTAAGCTGGTTTAATCAGAATGATTGGAGCATTTGGGGTTTTATATGCTGATTAATTCTGCTTAATTGGAGATTAAATGGGCGTTACAAGGTTAATCATGGCTGTTTGAATTATTCAGTTTGTTTGAATATTTGGACAGTTACGGTTTAATGTGCTGGTGTAAGCTGGGCAGCTTTGTAACGTTTTTTTAATTCTTTCTTCCCTTGTTTAAGTCTGATTTAGTAGTTTTATTATTTCAGTATGTAGGTAATTATTGGTCCGTGTAAGTTAAATTTACCTTTTATTTTTCAGTTTAGAGCCGTATAGGATTAATTGTTAAAACGCTTTTTATTTATTTTCTTATTTCAGTGTTTAAGGCAAGTGAAGGTTGTAACTTAGCTATATATAGCTGATTGATGATTAATGAAAACATATATCAGAAATTTGCCAAAAATACACAAAAGTATTTGTTTACTTGGACTTGTTGAGTCGAGTTGTTTTTCTAGATTTGAGTGTTTGATCTCAATTTGAAGAGTTTGAGTCTTGGTGAGAGTTCCCTAGACCTAAGCTTGTAGTAAACGAATTGGTGAGAGTTCCCTTTTCTTTACTCCCTAAACAAGTGAGTGAGAGTTCCTCCTTGTATATCCAACGTTAAGGGTGAGAGTTCCTAAACTTCTTGTTTTTATTCCATTCGTTTGTGAGAAATATTTCTAAACATTATGCCACTTAATACTATTTGTGACGAATTTCAATATTAGTTTCACATCAGTATCATTAAGGTTTAGTTTCAGTTATATCGAGCGTTAGTCTTCAATCTCTTTTCTTGTTGAAATTTGTATTCATTGCTTTCAAGCCATTTGTGAGGGATTTGTTGGAATTATTTCTTTAAAAGTCTTATTCAACGATGGATTAATGGATATCTAATGATTCTATTGTGAGTGTTATAGCTAGTTGAATTCCAACAACTAGTAATCCTTCCCACTTATGAGCCTGAACATGACAATGATTCACAATAATATCATGGAAGTTACCAATATGTAATAGATTATTATTGTGATTTATGGTTTTTGTAACTTTATCTTGTTGTAACAACTTAACAGATATGTTCATAAATTGGTGTTTAGTCACTAGTAATGTAGCAGAGAAGAAGTCTACCGACCATCTTATATCTCTCTTGAGCAAGAGCTTGTTCGACTCCAATCCTCACACTCAAGTACATGATCTAAGTATGTGGAGTGATGTTACATTGGGAAACGAATCAGCATAACGTTTAATATCATGGTGGTCGAAATCTCTTTAAGGAATGATTTACGAACATGACATCATATACCAATTCATTTCCATTCATCTAGGTAGTTTCACCATCTCAAATTTATTACCCTTTATATACTCAATATTCCTATATGGGCAGCTCAAAGAATGAATAAGGAAATTAGAATGTCAACATTATGTATGTAGAATAGGAAAGGAGAAGGCTGTGCGTGTGAGTGGCAAATTTGGTTATTTCGGTAGATTTTGGGGATTACGCTAAATAGAATAATTTTTTTTGTAAGTTTATGAGATAAAATAAAAGATTATAAAATATAATGCATGATTATGAAATAAAATAACATCAAAGATCTCCAATATACTAGAAAGTTGTACAAAGTTTGGGTTAATATACTATTTTTGGCTTATTAAAATGAAATAAAGTAAATTATAGGTCGTGGGAACTATATGTGATAAATTTTGGTGTCTTACATATTTATTACTCCGTAATGGGAATTCTCTTATATATTAACTATGAATTTTTGTTAGTTGAACCATCCAAAATACTATAGTGAGAGGTTTGTTTTAGATATTAATCAAATGTTATAGAAATTGAGAAAAATAGACATCCTTATATATGTAGAATGTAATTTAGAGGTACATTCCAAATAAGCGATTTACATGTTAAATATTTCAATAACAACTGGTACTTTTTATTTTGTCTTTCTACCACTACTTATTTTATATCCAAAAGATTACAAATAGTAGAACTAATTTTCAAGAAAGCCAAACACTTGTTGTAATAAATTTAAATTTAGTTAATATTCCATCTTTGTCGCTTATTACATCCTCATTTTACGCTAATTTTATCAAATAGATATGTTTAATGAACTTAAAGGAAAAACTTTACATTGCAAATGAAAACAAAGACACATATCTTCATTGTATTTCCAACTTTCTCTCTCTTTCTTAGAGAAAAGAGGGAGAAAGAGGTACAAACCTTAAAGAGAGGAGCTAAAAACATCAATATTTGAAGGCTCAATTTTGCAGCAAYTGTCTCTCCATTTCATAAAGGAGAATGTTAGTTTCTTCATGCCCTTAGATATATTAATCCTTGTATATTATATTTTGTTTAAAAATCCTTCATTTTATTTACTTTATTGAAACATTTAGGTATTTAGAAAATATGAGAAAAAATGTATTACATCCTCAAGATTGCTTACATGATAGAACTCCAATGTATACAGAATTATTAGCTCATCAGAAAACAAGATTTAGCAGTCATGCTAATCATATTGGATCAAGAAGGAAAATTTTAGCTTCAAAAAGCAACAATGAAAAAAAAGATTCTAGAATATCCAACACAAAAAAATCTTGGAATTTTAGGGATATGAAAACATCATCAAAAAGCCATAAGCGAAATTACATAGTGAAAAAAAATGAAGAATCATTTGAAGGGTTGAGAAATGATGCCAAGAAAAATGACATTATGATTATCTCAGGAAATAATATGAGAAACACTGATGGTAGAACACACAAAAGTAAAAGATACTCCAAAAAATCATATATGAATTCTTTGACAACATCCTCGATTGGAATCTATGCCGGATCAACATTTTTTGTATCACCTTCGCCAACATCTCTTCCATTACCATCTTTTTTTATCACTAATGGATCTGCTACCAAGGATATCAGGTGTTTACTTGGTCTTGAATRAAAATGACTAAACTTGGTAGAAGACACACTTGTATAGCGTATCAACAATGACATCACTATGAAGTGCGTTGATATGGACTGGACAATGTGCCGCCAGTTTTACACACTTCCTAAAAAATGTAACGTGCATATATCTTGAGGTGTAGAATATTTATATTTTTATGGATGAATTAAAAACAAAGTTAGATCTTTGTTTTTGAAGAAAGAGATGTTCACCAATGATTGACGCTCAAATGCTTGTTAATAAGGCGAATCTTGGCACTCTAATGTGGGAAGGAACGATCTTCAGAGGGGAAACTTTTCGCACTAGTGCACTTGTTCAAGACAAGGGTTGTAGTGTCATTATTGATAGTGATTTGCACTAATGTTGCGTCTCAAGCAAGGTGGACAAATTGAATCTGAAACGAGACCACAATCCAAACCCTGCTCAAAGTTGAGTTGGGTCGATGATCATGTGGGTTGCAGGGTTCAACAACAACTTTGGTTTTCACCATAGGTCCATACAAAGATAAAGATTTGGTGTGATATCTTGCCATTGAGTGCGTCATCTCCTTCTTGGACGACCATGGCAGTTTGATAGGAAGGTGTTCGGATGGAGAGCTAATAGTTAATAACGGTTTCTTTTGATGAAAGAAGTACAAGTCAACCCCCCCCTCCTACACAAAGAAGCCAAACCTAGAGGTGCCTAACACAACAGGACAAAGTATCTTACTCCTTAACTCTAGAATTCTTGTGGAACTTGATGCTTGAAAAAGAAAGGATATCTTCTTGTGTCAAACATAAGTTAGTTACTAATCCAATAACACACTCTAAATAAGGCGTTTACTTGAGGTGTTGGATGAGTTTCAAGATGTGTTTCCTGATGAGTGCCTAAGGATTACTCTTTGAGGGGTATTGAGCATGCATTGATTTGATTCCTGGAGCTACCTTCAACAAGCAGCTTATTAGATGCAATCCTCCAGAAAGCCAAGAACTTGAAAGACAAATCAAGAGAATTGATTGATAGGCTTAATTTCGTGAGAGTATGATCTTGTGTCGTTCCAACTTTGCTGTCCAAAGAAAGATGGTTTCGTGCGTATGTGTATTTATCTAGGGGTGAATAACATCACTATCAGTATCGTTCCATGCCCGTTGGAAGATATGTGGATAAATCCATGGTGGCTTGATTTTTCCAAGATTGAATTTGCGAGTGTTACCATCACAATGAGGAGTCTCGTGCAGGGGAGAATTGAAAAGGCTTCAAAGACTAAGCAAGGGTTATACGAGGTGGATGGCGGATGCCGCTTTGGTCTACAACGCCCAGTTTTCGTTCATGCGACTCATGAATGAGTACTCGTCCCTTTCTTAACAATTCATTGTGGCTGTATTTAATGATCTGATTTATAGCAAAATGAAGTTGAACATGATCATCTGAGATTACTCTTTGAACATTGAGGGAGGTGAAATTGTATGGGAAGCTTTGAAGAGTGTGAGTTTATGGTGTCTAGGATCACTTTTCTTGTTGACAGTTGTTTCTTGTGCGGATACATGTTATTCCTTCGAAAGTTGAGCCATTCCCACATGGTGCGCCTACCTAGGCTGTTCAATTGAGTTCGAAGTTTCCATGACTTGCCTAAGTTTCTATAGGCGTTAATCCAAATTTCTCCACAATTATGGCCTATACTGCTTGACAAAGAAAGGAGAGAAGTTCGAATGGAAACCCTAAGGCTCAAACAAGCTTTGAGACACAGAGGAACTTTCCATGCACCTGATTTTCCTACCCAATTTACGAGGCTTTTTGGACAGTCGAATGGATGCAGAGTGTGTCGGTCATTGCGAGGATTTAATCAAGAAAAGCGACCTATTGCATTACTAGTGAGAAGTGAATGTGTAAACTAAATATTCCAATATGATCCGTGAGTTCTATGCTATTGTTTCGATCTCTTGATCATTGTCACATTACTTGGCGTCCTATAGCCTTTCATATGCATTCTGATCATTGAGCTGTGAATATATCAATGAGCAGCAAAATTGAATCATAGACATGCATAAATGGTTGAGTTCTGCAATCGTTTCACAATTCCATCAAAGTACAAGGAGGGCAAACGAATGTGGTAGCTTGAGCCTCTCAAGGAGAATTATTGGCTAGGTGGAAACTAAGTGTGGATTCGACAGTCCTCAAAGAAACTATCAATACGGAATCCTACATTTTCCAAGATTCTTGCAGCCCTCTGGTGAGATTCACAGATTACATGAGGTTGTTCTTTTCAAGGTAACATAACTTGTATCCTCAGTTGGCATTCGTGAACTCTGGTCGGAGGGCATGGTGGTGTCTGCTGGTCCACTTTAGGGTTCACAAAACCTAGGTATATTTTGCAATGACACATCTCTATTAGGCCAAAGATGTTGAAGGATGTGGAAAAGATGTTTGGAGCAATGCAGTATCATGTCAATGTTCAAGAATAACATTCCACATAGTGGTTTGTATACTCTTTGCCTAGTTCCGTTCTACAACCTTGGGAAAGTGGTGAAGTATGGATTATTTGTGGCTCTACCAACGATTACTCAACGGAGTAAGGATGCAATCATGGTGGTGGTGGATGTGTTCTCTCGAAAATTGGCACACGTCTTGTTCCCCTTGCCAACAGAAACGAATGAGCAATTGATGCGATGAAATTGGGAAGATCCTTTATAATTTCAAGCGCAGATGGTTTCGTTTACATGGATTACCCCTTTGGCATGTTTCTGATAGGGCCGTCGACAAATCTACGAAGTTTTTAAAGTCACTTTTGGGCGACTCTAGCCTGAAATCTGTTGTAGAAGCTTCTTCTCTCTCACGCACTTCTACCATCCCCAATTCTGATCGCGCCAAAACTGAGGGTGACAAATCGAACATTTGGAGCCATCTCTTAAGGAGGCATTTGGGTCAACAAGGAAACGAGGCGAATTAAACGTTGACAGATCTGGTGCAGGAGGTTGTTGCAAACAAGCAAAAAAATCAGGAAGACAATCAACCTCGAATATTGCATAGGTAGATTATTTATTAGCATTGTATCCATATCCTTTGGAGTGATTGGAACTGTCATTACGTCCACAAACTTAAATCTCCTTTTGAGGTTGTGTATGGAGTGACCTTTGCTATGCATTTTAGGAAGACTCTAGCCACTAGTCGAAAGAGGGAGCTTGATCGATGCTGACTAGGTAAGCTGTTGGAGGCCTTGCAGGTAGGTTTTTGAAATACTTACAATAATACGCAAGCGGAACCGATCGAATGGAAGAGGAAGTAATCACAAGGTACATGAAGAGAGGGGCAATATAAGTGGCGCACGCAGATCTTGCAAAGGGTGTGGTGTGGTGCTGGTTGTGGGTTGCATTGGAGGAAGGGAATGTTTCCAAATGAAGAGGAAAGAACAAGTTTGACAGCCTAAAGCTGCTTGGACGTTCAAAGATCCTCAATAGAAAGTTGGAGAGAGTGCTTACAAGATTGACTCTTTCCACTGAATATGGTAATGTGAAGTACAACTTTCAAGCGTTGGGACTCTTTCCCTACCTTGCGCCGAAAATTTGAGGGCAAATTTCTTCAAGGGGGAAGAGAATGATGAAGGATTCATTGGCTATTCTGGAAAATTATCCTATAGGATTGGAGATAAAACAATATCATTAGGATAATTGCTTCAGTGGTGTACATATTTGAAAGGAATCTCGGCTTGAAAGATAATCTGGAAAATATAAATCGGTTGTATCGTTCGATGGCCCGAGATTATGATAGATTCAGATTAGTTTGTTAAGATACTGTTAGTTTGTTGGATATTTATATATTAGTTATGGAATACGGAGAAATACTTAGATTTTCCTATTTCCCGTTTTTTTTAGATATTTCCCATAATTTCCGTGCTTTATGGTTAGATTAGGTGTTTCGGTTACGATTTCCGGTGTTAGTTAAGTTAGGATTTTCCAGATTGTTAGGTTTGTTAGGGATATTTGATGTAATTATTGATTTAGATATTTTAGGATAATGGTTGATTATGGATATTTTCTGGATAAGATTCCTATCTTTTCATAAATATCTTAATTAGTTTTAGATACTAGCTTGTATTATAATAGGTCATCGAACTCGCTTGCAATAAAATTCAAGATTATTTGTGTTAAAAATTCTTCCTTTGTTAATTCAGAGAAAACCTTGTGAGTTTTTGTGGTTTGGTTCCGGAAATTCATCTTGATGAGCTATCTGTCGTTGTCTCTTTATAGGGCTGGTTCCACTTAGTGAGTTAAGATCTTCTCGACGTTGTTTCCAAGATTTGAAGTATTTTATTCGTTCAAACACTATCAATCTCACATGTTTTGGCGTCGTTTCTTGGATTCTTCGTCTGGGATTCTTCCTTTAATCCACACCACACTACGTTATCCCTCCCTAATTTAATCCTTTACACCCTATGAAATTACGAATCACCCCTTACCTTAAATATATTAATCACCCCATTACCTTTTCACATATAATCCTTCATTAATTTCTTTTCCACTGATTCTCTCTTGACTCCTCGATATTTTACCACTTCTCTCTCTTTTCCTTAGTCTCTGACATCTCCTCCACTATATTATGCCACCATCATGCAAACCCCACCAGTTCACGCTTTCTATCTTTACAACCCTTGTACCTCTTCTCCTACTTCCACCGTATCATCACCACACCGCTCCACTCCAACACCCCTCTTCTCCTCTTTCCTCTCATTATATCTCCTATCTAAGATCCTCTGATCTCCGCTATAATTAACTATTTTCTCTTCATGCTACTCTCTCTCCTACAATATGCTCTCAAACCCTCAATGGCAGAAAAAACCTAATAAACAATCTTCCATTAAGATGAACAATTGAGAAGAAAGCCTCAATTGCAGGCAAAAATACCAACAATTCATGAGAAAACCCTAAATCAACAGTAGCAAACATCACATTAAACATTACAACAAGAATTACACATAGAAAAACTGGTCAATTCGAACACAAAAAATCAGGCAAAAATCAATTCTTCCATGAATTCGTTGTTCCCTTTAGCATAGTCTTTAAATCACAAAAATTATTCATATCTTTGACGTACAATCAAGTCAGTATTGAAATTATGTGTGAGTGAGTTTTCAAATTTCCATGGCGACCGGATGATGAATTGTCAATGAATTATGTAATAGGTAAATAAGAAGTGATCGTTCGCATCTGCCTATCGAATGGATTTCGCCGTTGTCATATTCAAAAAATGACATCATCGAAAGCAGTTGTATTCAGTATGGGAGCTTATTTCAGATTCTTTATCTTCATCGCGGTTGCTACACATTCTGATGCTCCCCTTTTCAGCAAAAACACTATTTCAACCATGATATGCAACACAAAATTCATGGTGAGTGGTTATCATCGGTGGTGGAGGATAGAGAGTTGGAGAGGAGAGCAAATTTTTGAAGGAGAGAGAAACAAAATAAAAAGAAATGAAGGAAAGAGAGGGTCAAGTAAGAAGTCAGTAGAAGGAAGGCGGTCGTGTGTAGGCGTTTCTTGGGGTGGCGGTAAATGGAGGAAGACAAAGGAAAAACGGGTGGTTTGGATGTTAAATAGGGTATGTAATTTAAAGATTTCATTGGGTATAAGTAATTGGATAGATTTATCAGGGGGTTCCTTTTGGAGGGAAAGGTGGGCACCCACACGGCCAGAAAGTGGTTTGTTTCTTTACCTGAAAATCCAATATCGGGTAATGAATTCTTAAGTATTACGCACTGGGAAGTATTTTTAAGTTAGCGAAATCCAAGTAGTTTATTTTTAAATTTTGGCAAAATCTGCGGTAGCAAATGGCAAATGTTATAAAATATGTTAATTTAATGCAACTGAGGATAGAGCAGAACGTCATAAATCCACAACCCCATCAACTTATGGTAGATACAATGTTTTTATCACCAAGTCCAAACCCCACCATTTGTCATCCCCACCATAACGGGTGATCTCCTATTTGTTTTGTCCACTTACAATCGTCTACTAATGATCTATGTTAATTAATTGTGTTATATTAGCAAATTTTGGTGAACAAAAAATGAGTAATCACTTGACATGATGTTGGTAAGTATCTATGGCTATACCAAAATAACAGAAAAATATCGAATGGAAAACCAAAAAAAGGATAACAAAACTAAATCTTGGACATGTTAAAGGAGTTTTTTTCATATCCTGTTGCACAACTGTTTCAAAATTTAATTATGAAATTGCAAAACTACAAATTAACACACTAGAGACAAAATTGATTCATTTTTCATATTTTTTAGCATCAATTATATTTGAATGGTGTTAATTCTGATTATCCAACATTAACTATCC
>SNQN01006824.1:0-36391 GCA_008642245.1 Bassia scoparia
TATATCAATAAACACTAAATATCTATAACAAATTAACAACCAAAAAAATATCTTATCCAAAGAATCTAAAAAACAATAAAAAAGAAATATATTATCTAATACCCCCTCTCAAAACTCTTGATATATAATTGAATGGTTTATGAATTTGTACATATTTTTATTATAGTTTAAATTTTCTTAAAACACTATGTACGCGTATACGTGCATTTCTTACCTTGTACTAATAAAGCAAAATATCGCTGATGATGTGGCAAGTAAAAGCTATTTGCCACATGTCCTATTGTTACTAGTACAACTAAGATGAGGTGGAAAAGGTCCCATGTCTAGTTGTCATTCTACTATTGAGCCACGTGTCAAAGTCAAGTGACTGAATGGTAGTACGAGGTTGAATGTAAACAGATCAAATGATTGTTAAATTCACTGCTTAAGCAAGCAAAACAGACGAAATAACGGTGAAGATGGTGACAAGAGTCACACATCCATACTCTCATGAGGAAGGCAAAATCCTATAAATACCCCATGAGAGATCATAAATTCATACACCAATTTCTTACATTCTATAGAACATTTACTCACATTTAAGCAAGTGTAGAGCGTCTATCTCTACATTTATTTGTATTTATTTATTTCTTCCTTCCTTCCTTTACTTACCTAGACATCAGAGGGGAGATAATCCGAAAAGAATTATTCTCTTTCTTGCAGGTGTCTAGGAGCCTTAGAGGATCCTGAAGCGCCAAGTCAACCTCGAGTCTTCGTCCAAAGGTCAGCTCCCCGGAAGTAGCGTTGAAGGGAAGCCTCCACCCCTCTCTCAACGCAAAAGCTGAGGAAATTTTGTAGCTAGCTATTTTACTTGCTGCAACAGTTTATGTCATCAGTGCTTACGTGACGGCCTCTCATTAAAATTTTTCCCGCCAAAAGCATCGATAACATCATAAACAAAATTGTTATTTTTTAAATAAAACGATTAATTTTAAAAACAACTATATACCTAATATATTAAAGGAAAATTTGTCAGCAACTACCCACTTTTTGTTCAACTTTGAAAACAACTACCCACTTTTTATATTTTCTAAAACAACTACCCACTTTTTTTGTAAAGTTTGTGAACCACGATCTCTTAACGGTTTTAAGTTAACACCGTTAAATCTCTTCCTTCCAACCACCACGAACCACCCTCCCGCCACCTTCCCTCACCGCTGCCACCTACAACCGACCACCGCCGTCCACCGGAGCACCCCACCAGCACCACCGCAGCATAGGGAAGCAGCCCACGACCACCACAACCTCTAAAGCCACCCCTTAACAGCCACAACCTCCAAGAAAACCACTCAACCAGTCGCGCAACTTAAAATGAATTTTTCTCAACCTTCCACCCATTTTTTGGACATGATTTCTTCATGAAAGTTGTAGATCTCAAAAACATACATGAAATAGGCTCAAGAATTACTTAATTTGGAGTTTTATTCAAGTAGTTATGCCCTTGGGAATTTCATGAAATTTAGGGGTTTCGAAATTGGGGATTTCATTGCAAAATTGGGTAATTGGTTTACAAAATTGAAGATTTCGAATAGGGGATTCATTGTTTGGGTTGCAAAATTGATTCAATTTGATTGGGGATTTGAGGGTTGCGAATTCTAGGCTTTCAAATTGATTGTTTTGGGGGAATTAAAGGTTGAAATTGGATGGAGTGGGTGAGACGAATTGGCCAATGGGTGGCGGCGAGGGCGTGGTGTTGGGGGGCAAACTGGGTGGCGAATTGGGGGGCTGCTGGTTGGGCTCATAGTGTTGGGGGGCTTCGAAGGGGAAGGGTGCTGCAGGGGAGGGGGAAGGGAAATGGAGGTGTAGTGGCAAGGACGATGGTAGTAGGTTAGGGCAGTGGAGGGAGGTGGCAGAAGGGTGGTGGGAGGTGGCAGCAGTGAGGGGAGGTGACGGGAGGGTGGTTCGTGGTGGTTGGAAGGAAGAGAGTTAACGGTGTTAGCTTAAATCCGTTAAGAGGTCGTGGTTCATAAACTTTACAAAAAAAGTGGGTAGTTGTTTTCAAAGTTGAACAAAAAGTAGGTAGTTGTTGACAGATTTTCCTATATTAAAACCCACCCTCAACTACAAATTTGACACTTGGCACGTTATAATCACTCTCTTCACTAATAAATCAATATCTTATCCTTATAGTGACACGTAATTCATCTTCATCTCATTAACACGTCAAATTTCAATTCAATCATTTCTCCTAAATTTAACTTTATTCTCTTTCCTCCTAATCTCTTCATATGTCTAACTCATAATTTATTCATAGCTGATGTGTTCAGTTTGTACGAGTCAATTAGCTCACATTATAGTATAGTTTGTAATAGTTTAGTACGTGTTTTGTAATATTAATTAACTTTAAGCTTAAACGAAATTTTATGTCTCGAAACTTAATTTAATATTACATTTCATTATTTAGTTGCTTTATAGGACTTAGTTTATTTTTGTTGTTTCAGGCTCGAGGTTTTTCCATATTTTGTATGTTTTTGGGGAGTTCGAAGCTTGTTTGGAACCTAGGAAGAAATGGAGCGAAGCACATGAAGAAGAATCAAATGTGATCCAACTAGAAGGACAAATAAAAGCGCATTAAACTGATTTCAAATGGGTATATATTTTAATCTACAAGTTATTTTCAGTTGCTTCTAGTTGGAAATGAAAGTTTGTCTCGAGATCTTCGCAACGAGTGATCATAAGCCCAAATCTGATGAGAAACGAGGGAGATATGGCCGTTCGAAGTTCATTGTGCAGTGCAGATCTTCTGGGAGCGACCTGCGCCCACTAGGGCACGCCCAGGCCCAACGCCTTTGGGGCAGAAACAAAACGCGACACTGACTAAGGGGCGCGCCCCGCGCCTTCCCTGCAGCACCGACTCTGTTTTAGCGGTTTCATTCCACTTGATTAATAGGTCTTGTTTTGTTTTAGGCTTTAGTATAAAAGGAAGGAATGAAATATTTTGAAAGAGCAGATAACATTTCTAGATCTCATCTTCTTTCATCATTACTCAAGCTTAGGTTATCAAACATTATTACCTACTATAATCTTGTACTCAATTTACTCTTATTATTATGAATTCAAGAATGATTATTGTTCTATCTCTTGTTATGGAAGCTTAAATTAGTTCTTGGGTTTTGTTGATCTTTGCTCCAAAAGCTCTATGTAAGTAATCTTTATAATTTCAATTTCAATACTTCAATCATATATCTTGTTATCTTTGTTGATTAGGTTATTCATACAATTATTGATTTGGATTAATACTTATTTGTAATTGTTGAATTTCATTGCTAGGGTTTGAACTTCATTTGATTATATTGCTTAAACCCAGAAGTAGCAATAAGTTTACTCAATTAAGCTTGTTAATTGTTTGAGCTTTGTATAACAAGATCTGATTGTGCTTACTTGAAGCTTGTTTAACTGAGTTCATTGCTATTGTTGCTCCGTTTTTAAAGCTTCTATTGTGATAATTCTCTTTGCTTTGAAAAGAATTATTCGATAGTTAGGGTTAGGTTTTGCGCTTTGCTTAGCTTGATCAAGTTAGGAGTCTTCAAGGAAACAATTTCTTTGTCAATAGTTGGTTGAGTTTGAATTATTGAAGTAAGTAAAGGTTATGATTCATATGAGTGAGTAGGTACAAGTTCAACTTTTGCCCAAGTTTCATTAATCGATTTAATCACAATTCACTACATTAATTTTAGTGTAAAGTGCGGAATATAGGATTTTCTTGTGTTAACTTCTTTACCAACAAACAAACCCCCCATTTGTTACCTTTGATTCGGTAATTAATTAATACAAGCAATTGGATTAAGAATTAACAAATCAAATCACAAATTTCTTTATACAAGACAATTTCCCTGTGGATTCGACCCCTGCTTGCCATTGTATTTATTTGTAATCGAGTAGGTGTAATTTATCTTTGTTAGGACTTTTTGTTTAGCGACTGAAAAGCCTACCAATAGCGGATAGCCCTTGTGATTATCTTTAAGTTTCTCCTTCATCTTTCTTTTATCAATTTCATCATTATAATGTATACGATGATAACTTCAACCAAACTTATATCTAGATCTATAATACTTAGTATTTTAAAAGGTTGATAGACACCAAAACAATACTTTCAAAATTATACATAAAAAAATAAAGTTTAACTATAAATGTTGTCCGTGCAAGGCACGGACCAAAAAACTAATCTATACTATACTTAATAACTTGGTTTTAACATACATTTTTCAATATGGGTCACTTTCCTATTTTTATTTATTTTTTTACTTTTTTCCCCTTCTTTGCTGCTGTTAAAAGATTTTTTGTTTTTCTTTTTTAGTTTTATAAGTTTTTTTAATTTAATTTTAAAAGATTTCTTTAATTATTTTTTTCCGAATAAAAAAAACCTTAACTATTTTTTTTACTACGGAGTAGATAAAACAATTCATTCAATTTTTCGTTCATCGTATTGTTTTTCTCCTCCGAAATATATACAAAATATATTATTGACTTTGTTTTATTTAATTTTTAGAGAATCATTACTTTAGTTAATTTCCTTTATGTTTTATATTATTTATAATGTTATCAAATGCATAAAATCATGACTTGTATGTGTACATTGTAAGTATACTTGAATTTTTTAAATAACTTGTATGATTTTGTTGTTAGAAATAATTTGTAAGTTTTTTATGAGAAAATAATTTGTAGTTTGATCATTAGAAATTAAATTTGGTTGTTATTTATGTATTAAAACAAGTGTTAACTCGGAGTATTGTCCGGGCTAAAATACTAATTTGGTGATAGAACAATTGAAATGAATATTGGAACTCGGGAGGTAATTATTGCACAAGTCTTGCTGATCATTCGATGATAAGAGTGATCCGGTAATTTCTAGGAAGTTGCTTAAGTGTTTGTTGTTTGTTTGGCATTTGGAAATTCTAATGCCTAAGAATTTTGAGTGACTATGTGGGGATATATTTAGAGAGCGTTATGTTATGCAATCGGAACACTGCATATAACATATAAATATATTAATTAAAGTCACGGGATAGAGTTCATAATTAGTGCTTAATACGAACATAGAATTTACGTGGTTTACCAATAAGAATGCGTTGATTGTGTCCGTGTGCATAGAAAATTGAAGTTTTATTATGTGATAGGTTATACTCCCTCTGTTCCATGAAGTTCCTGCCGGTTACTATTCATACGTTTCTCAATGGATGTTTTTTATCGTTTATATCTTTAGTTACACATGTGTAAAAATTGTAACAATTGAATATTAATAATCTACACATTAACACGAATCAAACAAGACCTCACATGACTATATTTATTCTTATACATTAATAGTTATTTACAAGATTCTCTACTCTTGTGAATAATTAAAAAAATGCATATCTCTATTATATAAGCCAAGGGGGAGGAATGGTGTCCCCCTTGGAAATTACTGTAATGCCCTTGATTCATCTTTATTATATCAGAATTGCTTATACTACACAACAAAACGCATAACTTCAATAGTTGCTAAAAAAAAAAGATTCCATCAACATTAAACCATACAAATACTGAAATACGTTACAACTCAAATCATCACAAAAATCTGCCTCTAATTAATTAAAAAAACTGCCTAATAAAATTAAATCAAAATAAAACAGAATCAATTACATTGATAATTTCAGCAAAAATCACTCCAATTAAGGGAAAGGGAGAAAAAAAATAATTAATACCTACAACACTACAACTGATAAAAAATTCTGTCTAAAAAATTCTCTCTAAAAAATTCTCTGAACTCAATTGAAAATTTTTCAATTCTTCACAGCACTCCTTGCTTCGACAATTCTGAAAAGGTGAAGAAGAACTATTTCAACTCTTCATTTCATAAAGGTATGTACGCTTTACATTTAGTTGCACAATTATCTTTGAAAAATGTGCAAAAATAATAATTGAAAATACACTTCGTATTGAATGCAATTCGTTTTGAAGCAAAGGTGGTTAGAATATTGAGTTTATTTCACTTCTAAAATATAGTTTTAACAACCAAAAAAAACACCAGAAATTTTTACTTAATATAAAGACAAACAAAGAGAAGGTAGAAAAATTAGAATAAAATAAAAGGTAAAAAACCATAAAAAAAACAAAGACAGAAAAAAAAACGAGATCTGGGTTAACTGGGTAGAAAAATTCAATTGAAATTAGAAAGACAAACAAAGAATTGAAATAAACGAAAAACTCTAATTCAATTGAAATTCAATTGTAAAATTTTTTTACTTAATATAAAGACAAACAAAGAGAAGGTAGAAAAATTAGAAAAAAATAAAACGAAAAATTTGCAATCAACATATCAATTGAAATAAACGAAAAACTCTAATTGAACAATTTGAACAAATTCGAATTTCAAATTTTTTTAACTTGCAAATTCGAATCTTATAAATAAAAAAATCAGAATTTTAAAATAAGAAAACAATAAGAACCATTTTCTGAAAAAAAAAACAACAAAATTAGAATACCCATAAATTTGCTTGCAAGAATAAATTGCATGTAAATTTTGTGATTAATTCAAAATAGAATATAAACAATTAGAGTAGATTTGGGTTTTGTAAAATATGAAGGAGAAACAGAGAAAAAGAAGATACCATAACAACGATCTAACAAAAAAAAATATTTTGGGGAATTTTTGTGATTTTCTATAAACCAATAAATCGAGATAAGCAATTTTTTTATTTTTTTTTACAAAAACTGACCTTCAGTAGCGTGCAACCACGAGTGTCGAGGAGTGGGAATAGGGGGTTTCAACCTGCTCTAACGGCGTAGAAACAATCGATCTTCGAGGTGGGGAGAGGGGCTGCAGAGAGTGATTTAATTTTGGGGAAATCGGAGCTGAATGGAGAAGAGAAAGGAGATGAAAGAGTTTTGGGTGAAAGACAGAGAAAGTTTTAAGTGAGAGAAAGAAACAGATGAGAGATGGAGAAGATAAGGAAAACAAAACGTCACTTTCTAAGAGAATGTGTGACTTCCATCTTCTTCTTTTTTAATTTTATTATTATTATTATTATTACTATTCTTCTTCGTGGGTGTATCACATTTAGATTTTAGCAAAAAAAATAAAAAACAGATATATTGTAGAATCAACAAAATCAGGAAAAGTAGCAAATTGTAGCCCATTTTAATAAAACTATGAATGACAATTACTTATTTTAAATTGTAACAACATATAAAAAAAACTTCTCTATTACACATTACATAATAAGTACAGATTTGAAATAATTCGTTCAAAATTATATTGTATTTTATGCACGCTATGCGTGCGTTGTAGCGATTGTGAAGGTTTTCGGGCTGAAAGCATACTCTTGGTTTCTGAAACCACCAAATATGCCCGTAAATGTTGATTACTTCCACACAATTGATTGCATATTTGAAGTTGATTGGGTTGATGAGTACGTCGCTTTTTAGGAAGTTCACATAAACTTATTAATTTTTTATGCATCAAAGTTTTGCATATGTTCTACGAAATAATTTCATTTGACTCATCTTTGTAAGCAGATTATTTCACTTTATTGGTCTTATTTCACTGTCTCACAACAAAAATAAGTCCACGGCGCATTATATAGCATAGGATGCCGAAATCTGTACAATGCTTATATGTATGCACGCTACAACGCACGCATAGCGTGCATAAAATACTAGTAGCATGATATTCAAAGAACGGAGGGAGTAATTAAGAATGAGATCAAGAAATTTAGGGCATATTCTCATTAACCTTTTTATTTTCAAAACGGTCAAAGTTCAAATTCAATTTTACTTGTTATAAACATATAATCAGTGCAACTAAGTATGATTTTGCATTGTTCAGACTTCAGATCATTTTTTTTTTTTTGGTGCACAAGAGGGCCAACAGCCCAAAAACAAACTAAGAAGCAGGTATCATTCTAGGAATAGTGTATCCAGCAAAGTCTTCATGGAGTGAAAGGCGTGTCGCGCACCTAACAAAAATAACCTAACTATTCTTCCTACTTATGTAGTCGGGCAAGTAAGGATCGAATCCCAAGAGACTAAATCGTTCAAAGTGGTTATAATGATTTCAATTAGAGCTAAGCAAGAAATCAAAATAAGTTGAGTTTGATGTAAACTAGACAACTAAAGCAATTGAAACTAATTAGGAAATATCAATAATTAAAAAGCAATTCTAGGTTTAAGAATTCCCACTAACATGAATTAATTTAACGAACAAGCAATTCCCTTTTCCCTTGATCAACTAATCAACAATTCATAGGATGGAAGCACCCTAAAAATACTAGTGATTTCTTTCGATCAACCAAAAGCTTCCTTAACAATGCCATCCTACCTATTTTCATGGATTCAAGCATTTTAAGGACTTTAAGCATAGCATCCTAAAATCCTAACAAATTTCACCATCTACTTTCGTGATGATTTCCTTTATCTCAAAATAGAGTTCTAAAACCAATTAAGAGTCAACTTTCATTGCAAACCTAATCATATTCATCCAATATTATTTCTAATCAAAGAATGATAATAAAACCAACTCTAAATTGAATGAATTGTAAATTAATTAAGGTTGGGAATTGGGAATTAAATTGCAAATTAATCCATATTAGGGTTCATCCTAATCCTAGAATTTTGGAGAAACTACTCACACATAATTAACTTAATAAAATAATCAACAAAGGAAAACATAATTGACAATAACAATAAAAGAGTAGAAGTGGAGAAATAATACTTGAATAAAATTAATGTAATTATTGCATGAATGTCTAAGAGAGCTGAAATATAAGAAAAACTCACGTACAAAATATATCTCTCTTTACACTTCTTTCTCTTCCCTTTATATAGAAGAGTTGTTTTAAATTTAGAAAAGATGTATACTTCCTAATTAACTATAAAATAGGAAACAAAACGGGAGAGCATAAATTTAGACATTATAATGCTAATATGTAAATTATATCCTAATTAATCTAGCTGTGTTCCCAAATTGGATAATGCAATCCTTGCTAGGTAATCATATGAAAATATAGCAACAAGCCAGCAGCAATAGATGAACAAAAACAACCCAATGCACACCGTCATATATAGCTTCATTCCAAAATTACTAGGAAACCTTTTAGGGGCTGTAACTTGAGCTCTATAGATGACATTGGGACGTATAAAATACTATTAGAAAGCTCAAAATGTCTAGTTTCCAATGCAACTTGAATCGATTAAATCCGATAATTGTGGCTTGAGATATTCACAAAATAGTGAGCGTTGGTCAAACAAGAAAATCACAAACAATGACTTTTCTTTGATTTTATCTTGTAGTCGTCCAATAAGATATGTTGCTTGTGACCTCATGAATGTTAAATTAACTTCACATATGATGATAATTCTGGTGTAAAATGTCCATGATCATAAACTCTCCCTGCACTATTATTAAATTTGTACAACCATGCTCCGAAAGCTTCCAAATAGTTATAAAATTACCTGAAAATGTATGAAAATACAAACGAAGCGTAATAAAGTACAAAATGGACAATTTATGTAAATAATGCCTAGAATACAACTATATAGACGAATATTCTTTAAACATGTGCCTAAATATGCATAACAATCTTATATAGAAATTTGACTTATCATGGAGCATCTCAGCCATATCTCCTGGAGCTTGGTCCCAATAACGTATGTCATCTTGTTGTTCCACTCCCCAATTAGCAAGCAAGTCTGCAATCTGATTTTCTTCACGATAACAGTGAATAATACTGATATGATCCCCAAAATTGCGTATAATGGTACGACATTGATTGAGTATATTGAAGCATTCACCTCCATGATACTCACAATTTGTTAGCATTTGAACACAAGCTTGATTGTCAGTTTGAACAAGAAGTTTGTGTATATCCATACTTTGCGCCATTTGCAATCCTTGGAGAATAGCCTTTAATTCAGCCTTATAAGCAGTGCACCTACCATAGTTAGCTGCAAATGCTCGAAGGAACTTGCCATTACTATCCCGGATTATACCACCACCACCAGCAGGTCCTGGACAACCACGAGTCGCTCCATCGGTATTCAAAGCCATCCAGTCAAAAGGGGGAGCTCTCCACTGGACAAAAATTTCATGAGTCCAAGTTCTAACTGGAGCAATAAGGGGTCCAATTAGACTAAAGGCTCGGAGTTGTTCTTCGAATTTAATTAACAAGAAGGAGAAGGCATCTTGAGGGATGTCTTCGGGTTGATTGAAGGTGAGCTTGTTCCGCCACCTCCAAATCCACCAAATAGTGACCCCAAAGCTCGAGGGCCATTTGCTTGCTTCCCTCACATGATCCGCTTTCAAGTTAGTGATAATCCAATCTTGTAGCTCTCCCTGATAGAATGCCTCACTCCTTGCAATCCCTCCCACTATATGCCAAATATTACGTGAAAATTGACAATCACGCAACAAATGTAATATAGTTTCTTCCGCAGCTCCACATCTCGGGCATCGGGGATCATCAGTAAGATGTCTTTTGAGTCTATTAGCATTGCAAAGGAGCTTATCATGCATTATGAGCCAAAGGAGCACTCGAATTTGTTGTTGCAGAGGGGCTCTCCATATGAGTCCCCAGTGGGAGGGGGCTGTAGGTTCAGGCTCATTGCGGATTAACCGCATCGCATATTTGATGGAAAAAACCACCCTTAGTGCTCCCTTTCCAGTACATAAGGTCACCAACTTCATCATCTTCAATAAGCTCATGAGAACTAATGCGTTGAAGGATGTCATTGGAGAGGAACTCACTGAATACCTCCCACTTCCACCCCAAACCTGGTTCCCACATCTCATCTACTCTGGCTTTATCTAGCTCCTCAGGAATATGGGCTGTACACAGCTCACGCAAACTTGTATCCGTTGCCCAAATATCATCCCAGAAGAGAATGGTTCGTCCATTACCCAGTGCCTTAGCCACCCCTCGTTTCAATATGATGGCATTCTCGGTTATTCCCCTCCAAACATTCGACATGTTTGGCTTAGGGTCGAACATATTAACATCGCATCTTCCTTGACAGTATTTTTGTCTTAACACTCTAGCCCATAGTGAGTTAGGTTCAGTTAGCATTCGTCAACCTAGCTTCGTGAGAAAAGCCGCATTCAGACTTCAGATCATAAATTCATAATCTATTGATAATAGAGAGTGTACTTGTAAATTGAGGCAATACAACACTAATGAAATCCATACAATCATAATTTAACAAGATGTCGTAGTACTTGGCATGCTAAAAAAAAAAATAAAGGATCTTAACTGGGTCACACAATCGAGGGCCCACAAAAGTTCCTTTATTTAGCAAAAATCTTTGAGTCCAGCCCACTTAGTAAGTTAGCCCAATCTATATGGCTCCTATAATCTATGTTGCTTTCAAAGGATGTATCGTAGCTCAATTGGTAAAAGGACGGTACACCAGAGTTGAGCGTCTGGGTTCGATCCCTACCCCCGTCATTTATCGGGTATTCTCTCCCTTACTGCTCAAGGAGCCGAAATAGGATTTTGAGCATATATAATTGTGTAACTTTTCAAAAAGAAAAAAAATTATATATGTAACTTCTGAATTTAGATCCCTTAATTTTTTACTTCAAAAATATTTCCACCTATTTTGAGTCATTGATTCTAAAATGTATGGTTAGGATGAAATTCTACTAGATCCAAATCGGTTACTTCCATGGAACATAGATTTTTTTTATTGTTGTTAAATTTCTTTTTTCTTTTCTTCTGATAGATTAGATTACAATTTTAAGAGAAGATTATCCTAATCACTTATGCTACCTCGTTCACTTAACCAACATTTTTTTTTTAAAAAAAAGTTCTTCATTATTACTGCACTAAAATGAACAACATCTTCCCAATAACATTTAAAAAAGGAGATACTGGAAGAAAGTTCTAGCACAAGTGCACAATCCTCATTTTCAATGAAGGTGTACAATTCGATTATTCAATAGCTTGAAGACTTAAACGGTGGTAAAGTTGCATGACTTCAATTTTATGTAAAGATATTTTTTTAACATGGGGATGCATGATTAATTGGGGTAGTAAATATAAGTCAACGTGGTGGTGTCTTACCCATTTAATCTTTCCAATTAATTTCTAGATCTACATTGACATACATTAATCTCATTTAAAACTTAAAATCTCAGTCAATTAATCGGTAAATTATTCCACCTAAATAATAAACTGTTATAATAATGATTATTTAAAACCTCACCCAATTAATAAATATTGTTATTGTATTAAGTCTACTAATAGATGAAATAATTTTTTTGAAGGACTATTTAATTGAAATTATAAATAAATAATAACAAGGAAATCAAATCCTTTACAATTTTTAAAATTATTTATTATGACAATTTGATTTATCTTGCTTGGTATTTTAATTAAGGAAGTTACCCTTTGGTTCTTTTTCCATTTATCCGACTTCTATTAGAAGTTCTATACAAAGAGAAAGCATTTTGCAACTAGCCATTGAAACTCTGTGCTGTCAGGAAACCACAATTGCAGTAAATTTTCTTTCTTCTCTTTGGCTGTTCTCACTCTAATGCTTCACCTCTAAGCATCCATTATTCTCTTAAAAGATTCAATTCATCCACTAATTCAATTCCAATTTAATTAACTAAGTAAAGTTTCCACTTATTTCCATCACTCTACAGATCCACCCATCTCATAACTATCATCCACATACCTTTTGGCAATTTTCTCAGTTTCTAGTGTTTTTCAGTAAAACCCATCAAAAGAATCAAATGATGTGTATCATTTTGCACCCTCAATTTCAGGCAAACAATTGAAAGATTTCACATCTTTCCTGGGGTTGTACAGATTGAATCAAATTCTGGGTAATTCTTAAATTATGGGAAGTATGAGCGAATGTGTGAGAATTATTATGCGAAAGTACTGTGTTTGTTGCTGTTGGAAAACATGTGAAAGAGAATGAATCAGTTTTGTCATGGGCAATTCGGAAATTTGCTGGAAAAAAGAGAATTTGCATACTTCAATGTTCATTCAGCCACCTCAATTATTCTCTTTTTTAGTAAATTCTTTTCTCCTTTTTTTGTTTATGATGATTGAATTTGTACTTCTTTGTTATATGCTTGATTTGGTGCAAATATGATGTTTTATCTATTAAATAGTGTTTTTATGAATTGGATTTTTGATTGTTTTAATGGATGTTATGTAATTCGTAGTGTTAATTTTCATGATCATACTTGGAGCTGAAATTGGGTTATTTGATGGAACAGTGAATCCTAATTCCTTGTTTATTTTGGTTGGGATTAGCTTTTGATCATCCATTGAGCTTAATTATAGTACTGTTTGTGCTCAATCTCTGTGTTTCATGATAAGGATTTACATTTGGATGATATTTGGCAGATAGTGTAAAATTACTGGTACTAAAACACAGTTTAAAAGAGGTTTATAGATTAGTTCTCCTAGAAATGTAGTTTTGGATTTCAGATGACTATCTTAAGACTCTTAACTATCAGTATTCTTTGTTCTCTTTAAAACATTACAGTACTTAGGTGTTTGTTGTTGAGATATAATGTTCATTTGAAAGCCAAAACATTCAATATTTGCCTCTTTGGTTGTGAATCGTAAATTGTGATGGACTAAAGRGAGATCTGCAAGCGGATAGTGCTTCTTTTCTTGTTACATGAGTGTATTTGTGTACAACTCCCCTCATCCTGCCATAATGGGATTAATAGGATTGACATGCTGAAAGCTTGAACGGCGAAATTTGTCATGCTTTGTTTCAAATACTTGCCTTGATTATTGGAATGAACRTAGTCAGTTTGAAGCTGACAACTAATTTCTGAAGTAGTAGATTTTCTTTTTTGCTTAGTTACACTTGACAATAGCATGGCATGATCACATGCTCCTAGGAACATGGTGTTTTAGGTGTTCCTGTAGTTAGATTTAGGTCATTTTAGTTTTAGAAGTAAGACATTTTAAATTTGGGACATTTAGGTTGAGACATTTTAAATGTTGGACATTTTAAATTCTGGATATGTTTTTAGTTGAGGACATTTTTTATTTAGAACATTTAGCTTACATTTTAACGGGAGCATGTTGCTTTTTGAGTATGATGGGTGGATGAATAAATATTTTGAATATAGCCAAATAGGTGATTGGCTACTCTAGGATTCACCAAAACATGGCTGATTGTTGATCACTTTGGATTTCSTATTGGACCCTCATATATTGGATATTTGGGTCCTTCTTAGTCAAGTACAATGTAGCACTTGTCGGATGAATATCTTGAAACATAAGTCTTATTTGGAACTTGAACACGTCGATGGTAAATGATAGGGTGAGTACATCCATGACTAGTCATAGCTTGTGGATCTGAAATTTTTCTGGTGTCTAATAATTTTGAATGATAGATGCTTTATTAATGTGTGTGCATGTGTATGAYGGACTGGGGGAATTGGGGTTTTAATCTGGCAATTCTATCATGTTTCCTGTGATGGATCAGCAATTCAGCATATTGTGAAGAAAATGTTTCTTGAGTCATAATGCCAACTCCAGTTTTTTTGGAATCATTTCAGCAGTTTTGATTTCTGTGCAGCTTACTGTTGCATCTGAAGTTCTCATTAAACACTTATATTGTTCAACTTTTTTCTATGAAATYATGTGTCTTACTGACTGTGTAACTACTTATTTCAGTTGATAGCAAGGTCACAGTCAGCAAATTTCAACAAAGAGCAATCAAGGCATTACATGAATCTGATATGCAGAAATTTCACAAGCTYCTCAGTCAATATGTTCTCTTTGTTTCCGAGAGAGGGGTAATTTTTTTCTCTACTCAGCTTTAGTTTATATCTGTGTTTATCCGTGTTCCTTTTCTTTCTTTCTTTTTTTTGAATCCACCTTCATTAATCTATAAGGTGGTTGACTGTTTTGTCTTCAGGCACGTGCRGATAGGATGTGGATAGAAATGGAAAGTATTGAGGATGGAATAGTAAAGATGATTGCTCAGCATGGTATCAGATGGCTGGTAATGGGGGCTGCAGCAGACAAGCATTACACAAAGTATAAGAAGTAGATTTGAGTTTGTATGGTGTTAAGGCATTGCATTATTAGCATACTATTTATTCAATCAATTGTTGAATGTTTCAGGGATATGACGAACTTGAAGTCCCAAAAGGCAATATATGTCTGTGAAAAAGCACTGGATTCCTGTCACATCTGGTTCACTTGTAGAGGGAAGCTCATTTATACTAGGTTCCCTCCTTTCTCTCCTCATTCTCACAATGTCCTGTAATTTCTCTGTTTTATGTTCTAAATTTTAGTTAATTAATTCAAAAAACTCATATCAACAGGGATGGTATGAATAGTCCTGGGTTAGATATGTTTCAGGCAACTCGATCGCAAAATGAAAATCTGGCCACCAAAGAATCAAATAACATAAGACTAGGTGGTTCTGGTGCAGAAGTGTCTGCAAAACCACAGCCACTGGATTTAGATGTGGCGACTGAAGAAGCAGAACAACTGAGAGCAGATGAAGCTCCTGCTCCTGAAGGGCAAATGTTGGATACAGATGTTTCAACAGAAATTTCAGAATCCGAATCACTAGAATCAGATGAGGTTACTGAAGAAGGCTTTGTCAGAGTAAATGATCATGGTGTAGATGCACTTTCTAAGCCAAGCGCGGTTGCTGAAGAATCAGGTCCTGTGAGAATAGATCGCAGGGTTAATAAGGATGGATCACCCCCCCGGTTGACATTTCGTGAACGTGGCTCCATTCTCCGGGCCTGTTCTGTTGACTTTAGCTCTGATATAGATAAACARGCGGYGGTATCTTCTTCACTGAATTGTAGGACTTCTCTTGATTGTATCGACAGAAAAAAAGATGATGGATTTGAGGGCAACTTGGAGATGTTTAAGCATCGTGCTTCATTCAAATCAGTGTTGTCCGAAGGCAAAATGGTAAGCACCTTAAAACTCAAATAATTGAACAGCAATCTCTATCCAGCTCAGAGTTCCTTAGAAAATACATGCTAATTGACATTGTTGGGTTTTCTTGAAGAAACGGACAACACTAAGATGATCTGACTTGTGGGGCACTGAGTGATGAGGGTTATCTTCTCTTTCAAAGCTCATTGTAGTTGATAAATTTTTAACAGGCAGGAAAAGCTAAACTGCAAGCACCAAGAGAAATTCATAATAAAGTGGAACAAGCTGTCTCAGATGCTAAAAATTTGAAGCAGTTGACATTTCAAGAGTCGGTTGAGCGACGGAAGGCTGAGGATGTTGCCATGGATGCCAGTCGAAAGGTATTTTTTGTACACATCTTTATATACAATCGTCTTCTTTATCTTTTATCTTTCTGATATTTCTCTAATAGCTGAGAACTGAGGAGTAGTAGGCAACATGTTAATTTAATTAGACTGTGATCCTAGTTGATATCAAGTTWAGAAAGTTTTTAGCATGAGAATATAGTATGAGTGCAGACTGCTGACTTTAAAATTGTGGATTTCTGCAGGCTGATGCTGCTGAAAGTAAATACATGAAAGRGATGAAACAGAGAGAAGCGGTAGAGAAAGCTCTGACAAAACAAAAAATAGAATGTCGGAGAATCAAAGAAGAACATGAGAAGCATACAAAAGAACTTCCGATTGTCCAAGGTGAATGTTTTGGTCTTGAAAGCCAGATCAGAGAATCAGAAATTGCAGCTAAGGAGCTGGAGAAAAAAATCATTTCAGCTGTTGAGCTGTTGGTATCCTTTAGGAGTCAGAGAGATCAACTACAGCTGGAGCGTGATAAGGCTTTCCTAGAACTGGAAGATGTGAAGAGATCAAAGCTACACAGAACTTCAGCATTGTCCAGCATAGAGTTTTCAACATTTTCATTATTGGAAGTTGGTGAAGCGACTTGCAGTTTTGATCCTTCAAAGAGAATCGGAGATGGGAGATATGGAAGCATTTATAGAGGAATCCTTCGTCATGCCAATGTTGCAATACGGATGTTGCCAAATGATGGCTTCATGAGTCAACAGAAGTTTGCAAATGGGGTAAATTTACCATAAGTCTATAAAAAGTATAATTCAATGATCAAGTGACCAYTGACCACATATATTACTGATATTAGCTTTGTTACTTGAACTCTTTATTTCACCTCAAGTACCCAAGTTGGACTATAGAGACTTGAAACTTCTTCTTTCTTTTTTCTTCTTAAAAATGGCATAACTTCTTGTCTGGAAATTGCAGGTTGAATTTCTAAGCAGGATAAGGCATCCAAACATTAAGACTCTATTGGGAATTTGTCCAGAAGCAMGATGTATTGCTTATGAGTACCTTGAAAGAGGTAGTTTAGAAGATCACCTAGAGTGCAAGGGGAAAATATCCCCTCTACAGTGGCAAACTCGAATTCGAATTGCAACTGAAATGTGCTCTGCCCTTATATTTTGTCACACGTATAATCCTCCAATTTTCCACGGGAATTTGAAGCCCAGCAAAGTCCTTCTTGATGCCAACTTTAGCAGCAGAGTTGGTGACTTGGGCCTYTTCTTTTTTGTCTCACAGAAACAGCTTCCTGGCAACAGCCGACATGGCACCTCTGTGTATGTAGATCCTGAGTTTCTAGAGACTGGAGTGCTTACRCAAGAATCAGATATATATGCATTCGGGATGATATTGTTACGGCTTTTAACTAGTAGGCCTGCTTCAGAAATTGTGAAGGATGTGAAACGTGCCCTACAACAAGATAAATTTGAGTTTGTGTTGGACTTCTCTGCTGGAAACTGGCCAATTAATCGAGCAAAAAAACTGGCTAGAACAGCATTACAATGCTGTGCAAGAAATCCATCAAAACGACCAAACCTTGCTTCTGATGTCTGGAGTGTTCTTGAATCATTTAAGAAGTCTTGTGATACTCAAGCACCATGTTTGCAGAAGGAAAATGCCCGGCCCCCCTCTCACTTCCTTTGTCCAATTTATCAGGTATATTTACTGGCCGATTTCTGGTGCACATCCTTTAAATCTGTCTCTTATACACATCTAGATGTGTATAAGAGACAGCTCTCACTTCCTTTGTCCAATTTATCAGGTATATTTACTGGCCGATTTCTGGTGCACATCCTTTAAATTTTGGAAGTATCCATACGTTTATACCTGAGTTTTCATGCTGCAAATTTATTCATCAGCAAATTGAATCTTTCTACTTGACTCTTCATTTCACCTTAATTCAGTGTCAAATGTACAATACTGGGTCATTAGTACTTCATTTTTTACCAACGTCATAAAAGTTTCATGAATTAGCTGAACCAGGCTCTCATACACTTACCCCTGTTTGAAGAATTTGAGAGTCCGAGTAACATAGGTCTGGAGTGTTCTTGAATCCTTTAAGAAGTCTTGTAATAAGGGTAGGAGGGATATGTAGAGGGATAATTAGGGAAAATATCACTTTAAATAGAAGATATAGATTCCAACTTACAAACATGTCACAAYCTTATTTAGTTTTGGACTGTTTGGCTTATTGCTGTGTCTACAGGATGTCATGAAGGATCCATGTACAGCAGCAGATGGCTACACCTACGAAGGTGACGCAATAAGGGGATGGTTGGATAGCGGCCATACAACTTCACCCATGACTAACCTGAAACTGTCAACCTGCGATCTGATCCCTGAATTATGCCCTGCAGTATGCAATCCAAGAATGGGTGCAGCGTCGTAATTGTACACATTACATTACACTTCTTTGACATTAAGGTGCACATAGTTGGCTATAGGTAGAGTTCTGTTACCTGTCGCATTTAGCAATACCCCAGTTGCTCTAGCTCTACAGTCTACATATAATACCATTGTCTTCACAGCATAATAACTTAGATACCAAGAATGGACCACATGCACAACTATTGGAAAATCATATGAATACAAAATTGTTATACTCCACTCCATTTTGTTGTGTATTTCAGTCACTTGCAAAGTTGCAATCATTTAACTTCGCATTATTCATGTTTCGCTTGACCATATAAGATGTTTGTATACGAAACTAGATAATATTACAAGCATATTGTCCTGTTATGTTAGTTTTTAATCAAGATTTATAAAGAATGTCAAATAGTCATGGTGATCATCACACATTTGTACAAAATTTGGCTCAATTTGCAATATATTAAAAATAAAATTTGACTTTTTTAAAAATATTACCCATTATTTTGTACAGAAATTATTGTATGCATCAGATGCACAATAATTTATTGTACATACAAGCATATACTTAACCCTTTTATCAATATAGTGACTCTTTATATCAATTTAGTGACCCATTTTCATTTACATCAATATTAGTTGATAAATAATAAGGGTACTATATTGATAAAAAAAAGGTTACGTGTATTACCAAAAAGTCACTATAATCTGATGCACAGTAAATTTATTGTGCATTCCGATGTACCTAATACTTTGTCTATTTTGTAACGATGTATGTTTTAGATTTGTTTTTAATTCATAAAAGCATTATATTTGGAGTATTGAAAGAAAAAAATTGGTAAGGTAATGAATTGATTTTCCTTTGTTTGTTCTATTCCGAAATGGAATTTCAAAAAAAAATGGGTTGTTCAAAATTTTTTATTTAACTCCAACTTTATTCCATTTTTCATGGTAAATTGAATCATATTTATTATTTTTATTCTATCATATTAAATAGTAAAAGTTTAACCAGTGTCCAAGATAACTCCTAAGACTCATCACTTCCAACACAACTATTATTTTTTTCATTATAACTAAATATAAAAAAATTGTTCAATTCACAATTTTTATTAGTCAATATTCATTTTTCTAAATTCTCCCTTTATTCCACAACAAACAAGACAAACAACAGTGGACGAGGGAGCCAGTAATATTCATGTGAGATTTTTCTTATTTTTAGCGAGGGAAAGAGCGGGAGATTTTTTTTTACCAAAATGTGCCATGTGACACTTCCGATATTATTTCCAATGTTTAGTCGTTAGAAGGGAAAATATCATAAGTTGTCTCAAACATTTCTATTCATTGGAAAAATTTGTGGGGAAATATGAAGATATGCTATTTAATGGGGAAGTACTAAGTTTTTTTTTTTTTTGTTTTTTTTTTTTTTTGTAAAAGGTACCAAATTAAATTTAAGTTTTTGTTAAAAAAAAGTACCAAATGTCTTTTTTATAAGAAAATCAACATTCCAGAGTTACTCCAACATTTTGTTTGTTTGGTGTAATTGTTGGTGTGTGTTACACTAGTTTATACTTTTATACCTATTTAATTTCCTTAAATTTTTATTTAATCTACTTTCTCTTTTAATTCCTCTTTGTTAAAACTTAAATAAGCCAAATTCGAGATGCTTCTCGTTGTCAAACTCTCAATTAGTTTGTGGCAATATGAAAGTAATTCTTAGTATTTCCATTAATTTGTAATTAGATCTTCACCTTGTTTTTTTTTATTTATGATTTTCATGCTTTAATATTCAAACGTCAGATGATTCAATTGTGCATTTGAAGGCACATGAGCACATCTAAGATATAACCCTAAATTCCACAATTCAAATTATATTTTTGGTAAAATTCTATTCACAAAATCAAGCCCTATCAATCGAAAACCCTAATAAACATGTCAAAATTACTCAAATTTAAATATTTGGAGAAAATTTAATTAGAAACAACTTTTGAACTCCAATTATATTTTCCTTGTAGGCAGCTTGTAAGATGAAAGAATGAAAAACACAAAGAAGTGTTAAATTATTGTTTTAAATTAAAGCGCATGGTTTAGGTAGTTAAAGGACTTAAAGCACATATAGTTGAGAAACACAAATTTGATCAGCACCTAGTGTGAACAAAAGACCAGTAGTAATATGTCTATATGGGCCTAGGCCTCAAGGATTTGATTTGATGCGGGGTGTTCCACCCAAAATACTAGGTTGAGTTATCAATCTTATATGAATTTCATTCTCCTCAACTTTCAACATTTAGGATTAGTTTATGTGCACCGATGCGTGCCACGTTTTTTAAATTTATACACAAATACGATCAAAATCGATTAAATATTTACCCGTAGGATCGTAGATTTAATTGTACTAATCTCATAAAAATGATACTACTCTATTATTATGTATTGAATCCATTGGAGAATTTTATGATATACATTTGAAAATTTAAATTTTGTATAAACATAATAAATTATGGGATTAAATTACTTAATGTTATTAATTAGTAATGACTATCATGAATAATTTTTATTAACCTTTTTTTACTTAATTAAACTTTTCTTTTTTATTGATTGACATTATTGATGAATATTCCATTTAGTAACAGTAATTATTTTTTTCAATTGATGTTGATTGGGATATTTTGAATGATACTAGCCATTTTAAACTTATTATTAATGACATATATAGGGTAAATAAAGGGTTTTTCAAATTTTATTTTTAACATTTTTTTTTAATTAGATCATTAAGGGTATTTGAGTAACTTTATAGGGGAACACCATTGCTCCTCCTTTCCTTATATAATAGAGATTAAAAAAACTAGTCCTTTGTCAGTTGTCACCCACATTTGAAAAGGAATATGCATCCTCCAACCCACGATAGGATACTAGGATGCTTTGATACCATTCATACCCAATAATGACATTAATGCATGCATATATTACCCTCTCCCTCATGTTTAGAATAATTTTAAAACAAAATTGCAACATACCACCTAATTTATTCAATTTTTTTAATTGCATTTTCCCTCCTTTTTCAACATGTCTCTTCTCTTCGTTCKTTCAATAGAGTATTGCAATTAATTCCTAAAACATAAGATTAAGAGATTACGAAGGAGGAAAGGGGGAGAGAGAAGGAGAAAAAGGGAAAAAAAAGTAAAAAAGTAGTGAACTCTACTAACGGATTTTTGACGAAATCCGTCAAAAGGTGTGGTAGTTAGAAACATTTCATAACAAAAAGGTGGTAAATTTTTAAAAAAGAAAGTAAAAGGTAGTATTTTAGAAAATATTGTGATAAATTTGCCYGATTTTTATAGTTGTAAGTTGTAACAATATATGTTAACCCTTTTTATTTTAAACGTGAATGTTAGCTTTCACTACTACATAAGTAGGCTATAGCAATAGTTTACTTGCAACATTTCTAATTGTGTTGCATATTTTTACAATTGATAGAATGTTGCAACACTTTAACTCAAAATGTTGCGAGTTACAATTTAATGCAACATTTTACCTAGTTCATGCAACATTTATGCAAAAGTGTTGCATTTGTATGATTTTGGCTACATCTATTGGCAACACTTTCTGAAAAACGCTGCAATATATGAAATAAAAAATAAAGTAAAAGCGGAGAAGAAAATTAAAAACGCGCCCTTACCACGTCTAAGTTATTTGGTTATACTTTCTAATCGAATTAATTTTAGTGTTATGCGCGATACAACTTGCAAAAATTGCCAGATACAATACTATATTGAAATGTGAAAGATATTCGAAATATAAAAAAAATCACTTGAAGTTAAAATTTTCTAAAATTGGGCAAGATACGTCAACATGATCCAAACAACACAACATATTTCAGCGAGTGAATTAAAGTAGAGTGTGTCAAACTTAATTAAAGAGGTTCACACTACTTTACTGGTCGAACGAATCACAAAATCAAGTGCAATACATCAATGCAAGTTTGGTTCGAATCGTGTAATTAAGTGCTATAGATCAATACTCACGAGTTGCAAGACCCATTTACATTAACATGAGATTAAGCGATATAAACACATTAATTACATACGGTAAAATTTGCAATATAATTGATATATCACGATCCCTACAACATTTTTTTAATAAAAATAATTCTTGTACATAAAGTAGGATAACTATAGAGTATAGATCTATCACATAATACTCCTCTCTGTTCCAGATTCTGCCAGTTACTATTTATACGTTTGTCAATGCATGTTTTATATCGTTTATATCTTTAGTTGCACATTTTGAGAAAATTGTAACAATTGAATATTAATAATCTATTCATTAATACGAATCAAACAAGACCCCACATGACTATATAGAATAGTAGTAGTAGGTTTTTTTTAGTAATGTAATTTTTTTGTTTATAGAAATTTTAATTATAATAACAAAATCAAAAAGGTAAAAAAATAAATAGAGAAAGAGATTCATTAAAAGTGGCATTATTTTTGTTGCTCTTTCTTTCTTTCTTCTTCCCTCTTTTCTCCTCTTCACCGTCTCTAAGCTTTCGCCGACCATCTTTCTTTCCTTCATTCATTCATTCATTCTCGTAATTCCCCTCTCTCTCTCTCTCTACCCCAGAAATTCTCTTTCTTCTTCTTCTTTCTCTCTCCTCTTTAATCTCAAAACCCCATTTTGCATCAATCAATCAATCAACGCCTTTTATTGCCCTCTCATTCGAATCACAAGTGTCAACTCACTACTGGGTACGTCACACTTTTCTCTAACTCTCCCAAATTTACATTTTTATCAACCATTTTGATTCCTTTCGTGTTTATATGTTGTATGCTTAATTGGATCATGTTCATGCCCTAAATTTATTCAAATTGTTTGTTATTGATCTGTTTTTGTTGGGTTTTTGGAATTGTGGTGATCTGCCCTCTTTTTGAATTGGTATCTCGTGTGTGAATTATTTGCGTTTAATGACTTTTTTTTGGGATTTAGGATCGTTGTGGATCCAATGTGGATTGTAGGGTTGTTGATTTTATGATGTTGGGGTCATTATATTTGCTGGGTTTTGTTCTTTGATTTTCCCTTTTACAGTCATGGGCTTTTGTGTGTCATGGTGTTATTGTTCAGTTTGGTTTGTGCCGTTTTGCTCGTGTTATCGAAGATTGTTGTGTTTGTAATTGTTACTCTGGGTTTTGTTGTATCTATTTAAGTACATTGTGGGAAAATTTGAACTTGTGTTGGAACATTTGTGAAGTGAGCGAGATATTATCGTTGTAGTTGATATAGCGGGAACTTTCCTGGGTGAAGTAGTGAAGTTTGTTGGGTTGTGTGGCGGCGTGGTCGCTGTCTGGTAATTTGCCTTTGCCTACTAGACTTGTGATGGTGACCATTGATGGCGAACAAAATTAGAAAAGTTGGATGGATGGCGGGCTTCTTGTGTGATGGTGTATCTGTGAAGAGGAGGATGTTAAATGTGCAGCTTTTATGCCATTGCCATTTCTATTTTAATGTAAAGTTGTTCTGTAAACTCAAGACAGTTTTACGGCTTGGCAAAGAGCCTTTTAGAAAAGTAGCTGTTGAGAATGAAACTGGTATTTTCTCAGCCCCATTTTCAGAAGTAGTTTGAAACTCGTGGTTGGTTCAAGAAGCATGTGATGGTTGATGATGGGTGAGTTATTTAGCATGTGAATTTCATTTTGAAAGAAACCTATGTGACCGCTACACAAAAATGTTGGATATAAGCATATGCCAATTGGCATAGAAGTGCTAAGGTGGTTGTGCAGTACATTGTTGGTTGGCAAAGGAACGTATCACAAACTTCGTAACAACACCGTTTTTGGACTTGAAATGTATTGCCTAACTGGAAGTTCAATTGTAAYTGTTGTTTGCTACTGATAATTGATCWTGATCTTAGGATTTCTAAGGAATTTCTTTCCAGAAAAGTAGCTATTACTTTTGTTCCTTTATATTTATTGATATAAACTTATAATCTCATGACGTCATAGCTGCTCTGTACACCTATCACTTTGGATATCTGCAGTATAAGCGGATTTTTTAGCAGTAGTGAAGTAAATTTGTCACCAGAATCATCCCGTTTTGGAGAAGTATGGGTAATTATCTGGCCGGGATATTTGATTAATTTGTGTGGCTACCTCAAGTCTGATGCAACGTCAATTTACTCCATGGCAGTACGCTTTGGTATAGATTGGGTAGCAGTTCACTACTGAAGTTTGTTAAACTAGTACTTTTTATATAAGATTTACCTTTGTACCATTTGCCAATTCACTTAATTCAGATCGTAATATGTTGGGGGTAAATGGGGATATAGCAAATTAGGTGACATTGTCGGCTGACTTGTATCTATCGTTGAGGGTCTTACTTGAAAATTTGTTGCCATATTATTTATATGTCAATCCGTATCTTATTTCCTTTTTTCCCTGTTTCTTGAGGATGTGTCCGAAAATCTGTTTCCTAATTTCCTTAAAACACGAATATTATCTCATTCACTCAAAAAATTTCACGTTCTTGACTTCTTATACAATACCTTCTCTGCAATGCTAAACAAATAATGTTTTCTGAATGACCTTTTCTCTTATAGTACATTGTCCTAAGGTTGCAACTGTTCAAGTATCACTTAGAGGATAAATGCCACTTCCAAAGATCAAGTCCTCAAGTGCAGCAGATGCAATGAAGGTGGATGATGGAAATGACTCTTTAGACACATTTATCAGACAAGCAATAGGGAAAGAACCTTTTCTTTCTTTCTCCAGGGCAAATGACAGTCCAGTTCAGTGGATTCAGTTACTTCATGCCTTGGATCAGCAAGGTACACAAATTTCCTTATGATCTAAAGTTTTATAGGCTAGAAATATTAGCATTATTGAATAGGGGTGAGTGTGGTGYGGTTTGGAGCCTAAACCGCACCGCAAAAATTTCCAGACCGCACCAAACCGCACCGCAATTTGCGGTTTGCGGTTTAACTTCTTTTCTTTATAAAARAMWCTMDAAWAWWMTMTWTTTTTTTTAATATATTACAAGTCTTTGTCTCTGTTTAATTTAAYGAAGTTCATAATAATATATAAAATAAATAGGAATGTCGTTTCCGTAAGACCGCAACGAAGCGTCTCTAACGAGAAATTAGGATGTCATTCCCCGCTAGTCTCGTGCAATGTCAATAATGACAAAGAGAGCTAATCAAATCTCTGAGAACTCAAAACAACAAATATATACTTCTCTCTATGTTTATAAATTTTGGAAATTGGAATAATAAATTTAAATTTAAAATTATTTTTAAAAATGCGGATTATGATTTGAGCTTTAAACCGTAAACTACTTGAATTGCGGTTTGCGGTTTGGTTTGGTCTAAAAAAATCCATAAACCAAACCAAACCGCAAAATTGCGGTTTGAGGAAATCAAAACCCAAACCACACTTTTCGGACCGCAAACCAAACCAAACCGTCAAATTGCGGTCCGGTTTGCACCGCACTCTGCTCAGCCCTATTATTGAACATGTTTTAGTCATTAGTCATCACTCTCTTCTATGAATCTGAGGTTAATGATGTAAAGGAATCTGTTTACCATGTTAATGCTGGTGGATGCCTACAAGTACAAAGGATTTTAGAGCAGTTGTTTMGGAATCTAGGTCATGCTAAGGCCAGTTGTGAGTCAGAAAAGAGACAATATACTAACAAGTCATTAGCAGGTCTTTGTTAGAACTTTATTATTACTTGGGAGTGACTTGTGCAAAAGCATGTTTTATGATATCTTTCTATATTTACCAAATTACCATGGCAGAACTTCCCGGGTGGCCTTTGCTCTCTCCATTGAAGATTCAAATGCAGAAGTGTGACAAGTGCTCTCGTGAATTTTGTCTGTCTCTTATACACATCTAGATGTGTATAAGAGACAGCTCTTGAGCAGTTGTTTCGGAATCTAGGTCATGCTAAGGCCAGTTGTGAGTCAGAAAAGAGACAATATACTAACAAGTCATTAGCAGGTCTTTGTTAGAACTTTATTATTACTTGGGAGTGACTTGTGCAAAAGCATGTTTTATGATATCTTTCTATATTTACCAAATTACCATGGCAGAACTTCCCGGGTGGCCTTTGCTCTCTCCATTGAAGATTCAAATGCAGAAGTGTGACAAGTGCTCTCGTGAATTTTGTTCAACCATCAATTATCGAAGACACATGCGCCTACATCGGCGGAATTTGAACCTCAATAAGGTATCATTGTCTTAAACGCCTTTTGTTACTTGGCTAAAGCTGTGGTATACAGGATGAAATGACTGCTAAATAATGTTATTTAGTTTTCTATAATCTCATTGTCATCCTTTTCTTCATCTTAACTCACGTTGGTCTACTTTTGCAGGATTCAACTATGAAAAACAGGGGACTGTTGCAAGCCTTTTGGGACAAGGTACTAATTTCTTGATGTCTTTTTGGGACCTCTTGATTGATTGATTTTTGGGACCTCTTGGTAGCTTTTATTGGAAACTTTTACTAATATTGTAACTGTTGGTTTATTTGATGCAGCTTCGTCCAGAGGAGGCCATTGAGATTATGTCTTTTGATGATATTTCTCTTGAGGTAAGAACTTGGTCTGGAATTATGGTTGGCTTCACAAGCTTCCCTCACCCCCCCCCCCCCTACAGGCCCACACACACACAAGAAAAAGAAAGAGGCTTTTAGAAGTTATTTTTCTGTAATTGGTTTTCAGGACAATGCATATATATTACTACTGTTCCATTGCAAGATTAACAATTGTATGTGCAGTAAAAGGAAAGAGAAAATTGATTGGGTGGTTATTGGTTTCCCGGCTTTAGTCTGGAAAAAGTGATTTAAAAGTAGACCTTTAAGCTTAGTCAAACTTTTCTTTGGAAAATGCTACATCCGATTTAAGACAGGGATTAGAATATAGCATAATTGTTGCAAATATTCTCTTGAAAATCATGAATGTAGTTATAGCTTTCGGTTCATTGGCATTGGAAAATATGAATGCAGCAATTAGCCTATATTTCTATATAGGCATATCACACATGTTCTTTATGTTTTAAGATTAGTAATAATATCTATATCTATGTGAGCTGACTAAAAWTGCTTGTATTAAGCTGTATCTTTTTATACAAAGTGGCATTTTGGAACACCTGGGCTAATAGTCTAATTTTCTTGTTCATGGATCTTTCTCTAGGGCGTTAGTGGGTCTTCAATTGTAAAGGCTTTGACATCATTTATTCGGAAACCTGGATTCACTTCTTTACCTCAGAGTTACGTTAAATCTGGTTCTGCTCTCTTGGTAAGAACTCTGGGTATATGTTACTTGTAGCAACTGCAGCTTCTATAATTCGTGGTATTACTGGTATATTAACTTGTTACCTGGTTCATCTTTGGTTAACACTGATGGTTTATTTTGGCAGGATATCGTCCAGGGTAGGCCTTCCAGGTTCCCAATATCATCACAGGAATTGTTTAGTATTCTAGATGATGCCAGCGAGAAAACTTTTCTATTTGCTGGTACAGCCGAATCATTGCAGAAGTACGTGTTTGACGGGGAGGCTGGAAAGATTGGCCTTGAGATGAGGAACTTGGTTGCATGCACAAGTTTCCTTGTTGAACAGAAACTGGTACGGACTGTGTTTTGTCTGAAATATGATGTATTCTTTACAAAGCATTCTCTGAATGCAACCCTATAATGCTTATCTGTCGATGATTGTCATCTAACATCCTTTCTTGTTATCTTTTTCTTGARCAGGTTAAGGCATGCCTTGCTGACAAGGATGCTGAGGCTTTGATGTATCAGAAATTGCTTGTGGAAGAAGAAGAAGCTGCTCAAAGAAGGTTGATCTTTGTGTTTTGGTTTTTGTTTCTACTTTCTTCAGTCTGATTTTTTGATTACACAGATACACATGCCTAGGGCTCATACACCCCAGCTGGGTACTTTTTTTTACGAGGCCCCAGCTGGGTACTTTTTTTTACGAGGCCCCAGCTGGGTACTTAGCAATGCTTAATTTAGTAAAATTGTGTTTGGATTGTGAATTCAATGAGTCATGAGACAATACACAAGAATACCTGGTCAAAGTGATAGCAATTGGCAAAAGGTTAAAAGCCTTAACCCAAAAAGTCATTTGTGAGCCCCCCCCCCCCCCTTTTTTTTTTTTTTTTTTTTTTTTTTTTTGGGAATGTGGGGCATATTTTTTGTATGTGAAATTAATGGTCTGCTGATTCTACCCATGGTAATTAGTCAATGTGTTTGACGCATGTAAGCATGTTACTTYGTGAAATGGTCTTGTTAAATTGACTTTTGCTCTTGGTATTCTGTGGCCTTTTGTACTTTAACAACCATTTGCCTTAACTGGGTTATGGGAGTATGGAACTCACTRGATGTTGAAATTGAAACAAGCCTGTTTTTGGTTGAAGTGTGCTTTGAATTTTATGARGAGGTTAACTCTTCATCTCAAAAACACCATTGGTTGAAGAATGGTGGGAGAGATTTATGTTGACGATTCATATGATTCTCTATATTGATTCATGTCTAGCCGACCYCGAATYATTTTGGGATCAGGGCTTTGTTGTTGTTTTTGTTCCCCCACTTTATTGTCTATAATCTGCTTTTTTGCCACCTTTCTTGGAAATCTCGTCTCTGAAAATGTCGAACATACTATAGGWTTCCACKAATTAATGAAGTTTTTTAAGACCTTTAATTTGGCACCTTGGCCTACTGGATGAAATTTAACCAAGCCTGTTTTGAGGGCTTGCATAGTTGCAAATAGCTTTGGACACATGCTCCCTTACTCAATGCAATCTTTGTTTATACATTGAAGCTGAGATTATTGGATATTTACTGTTACAGACAAGCTGCTCTCTTGGAAAAGAAAAGACTGAAGAAACTTAGGCAGAAGGAGCAAAGGGCGAAGGAGCAAGCCAGTGCAGAAACAGATGATTCTCCAGAAGACAGTTTTCCTTCACCACCAACCTCAAGTCCTGTTGACACCCCTGATTCTGTCCTAGAATTGCCAGTAGTTCCTTACAACACAACAATATCTTCTGAGCCTGTTCAGATAATATATGTGGAAGAAGATGATGACATAAGTCATGAATTTGATTATCCAGATTTTGATACTTCCCTAACTGTATATCCTGACTTGGGGAATTATCAAAGTGTTGAGCCTAGAACATTGCATCGAAGTGGTCGAAGACACACAGCTAACTCTCGTTGGCAAGCACCAAAATTGCAGAGAACTTCTAATGGGTTCCATGCTACTCACAACTATCAGGCGCCAAAGCTTGGAACCATGCAAAAACATACCTCTTCTAGAGACTCCCGTATTGCTGTGACAAATGGTGTTAAAGTGTGGACTCCAAAACCAAAATCAGACACTGATGAAGAGAATTATAGAACTAGGGTACAGATTGATGCACCAAATGAGCCTAGTCAGGATAACAAGCAAGTTCTTATTGGTTCTATATCTGTCACTCTTGGAAATTGTAATAACATACAGCAGGACGAACAACTTGGTCGAGCTCCAGAAAGCATTGCCTCAGGGCTTTCTACACCAGATGTAAATGGTACTCATGAGAGACCCCTCAAAACTGAGGCAGCTCAAGGTACTGTGAATCGCTCAACTGTCAAGCTGTGGAGGCCTGTTAGTCGACATGATAATGGAGGTCAGCTACCAATCAGAAATGGCGGAGGGTCTTGCGAAGTTAATAGCATCCCTTGTGATGACAGTAATCAGGTCCAGCAAACATGTGAAGACAATCATGCGTCTGCTGCCGGTGGATTTCCGAAAGGTTCAAGGTTTTCTAGMCATGTGGCAGAAGCTTTTCTTGCAAAGAGTATGTTCTCTGTCCCAATAGCTTGCTATTCTCTCTAATTTCAGTTATTGATTACTAGTGGTACTAGAGAGTCTGGTATGCTCATGTCCTTGGACAATTTTAGTGTCTACGGTAGAGAAATAGAGATTAGCAAATGTGTTGTTGACTAATTGTCAATGATTTCAAAAAAGGTTTAATAAGTGAAAAAAATGCATGTTGATGCTTTGCAAAATCTGGTGTTATATTTTTGATTAGGTGTTGTTTGTGATACCCGATAAAAATGAGATATGACAAATTTGTTTATGATATAAACATTGGGTAGTATCTGGACATTAACTATTGTAAAATTGGTCTGTATTATTGCTGACAATCTGACATATATTACACTGGAATGACATGTAGGGTGGAAGGAGGCCATTGCATCAGACCATGTGAAACTAGTCTTGTTTACTGAAGGAAGACCTCCTGGATGCCATGAGGGACACGGGGATAACCAAGAAACAATTTCCTCGTCCAAGGCGGAACAGCGTGGCATCCTCCGTAGTGCAGAGAACCGTTTGGAGAGCATGGCAAMCACTGAACGTCTAGCGGCTGTGAAATCAAAATCCAGACCAAAGCCAGAGAAGGGGAGTAAGGTCAAATACATTCCAAAACAAAGAAATGGTTATTAAAAGTTGAAATTCATGGGGATTCATAGGTGGTATAGCAAATGTGCAGTTTTTCATCTCCTATATCTTACATTCTTAGCAGAGGTTCCAGTTTTAACAGCGGTCTTCTGTCCGGAAARTTTTGGGGGAAGTGATTATTTAGKAACAATCTACTTTCTTTTCTGGTTACAGGATGCAGTAAGCTTCATTTTTCCTTTTGATAGGTCGGAAATTTTCTCATGTAATAAACCGGGTTTGTTTTTAGTGTTATTGCAGATTTTACCCTGTGGCTTTTTGTTGGCCTTACAAGGTTTTTTTGCATTACCCTTATCTCTTTGATATTTTAAAATGTGCTGCTGCAAGTCATGCGTGTATTAACCAACGGCAGTTATATCTGCTCCCATAATATAACATAACATGAGGGCTGATATGTAGGAAATGACATCTGGGTTTGTATTTGTTTACTCTCATGCTTAGTGAATTGACTTAAGTGTGATTGTGTCTCGAATCCGTTCTTTTATCTTTGCAACATTTGATTAATGAAGCGCGTACATAAAAGTGGGCTATGGTTAACCCTACTAAGGTATAAAATACTAGTTACCCGATGTTAAGACTTTGTCTTTCAATTAGCCATATCATTTCAGGAAAGAAAGACAATCTCACTATGTCAGTTGTSGAGTAGTAGCCTGAGACCTGAGTTTGAAAAACAGGTTAAAATAACATRTATAGCTCAAATTTGATAGAATAACTGTATTAAACACCTGACAGAATTGTACAGAAGTAGCCTCATAAAAACAATCAAAATCCATTAAGAACCTACTAAAATTACTGTACTATTAATAGGAAGTTTTTACAAGATATGATAGGATAGCAGAGATCAAAATTTGTTGTGATTCTTRCARTCTTGACTTTTTATTTTGAGGTCTGGAAATCCAATAACAATCTGGCAATCAGAGGTTGAGACAATACGTTTGTGAAAAACTCTGAGGAAAGTGACCCTGCCTGGGATCCTGGTATTGGTTTGGAGCAGTAGCTGTCCGGCGACTACGTCGCTGATGAGGGACCTTAGGCCGTTATCTGCAAACTTATCAACCTCRACRGTTAGACGGCACAGCAAAGTCGACGTACTCTTTGCCGGGATCAACCCTGGACGAAGCTGCGTATCCCCAACCCGGCTTCCCTGGTACAGCAACACACCCTCGCCTTGATCGCTCTTAAAGCTGACATGATTGCGATTCTGAATGAGGAGTGTGAGGTTGAGAGTGATGTTTAGCTCGACCTTTATGGCCGGGAAGGACACCCTGGGAGCTACACCTTCCAGGGCGACGGACACGACTTGCGTCCTCGGCTGTTTAACCTTAAACACCGTGACTCCAACGATAACAGCTATTATAATTATCAGCAACAAKATCAGGACAGTGGMTATGACAGCAACCTTACATCTCCGCCTCCGTTTGTAACGAGACGGGGGCGGAGGAGCAGCAGCTGTTTCCTGAGCGTGCAGAGTCATTTCTTCTTCCTGGCTTTTCATACGATGATAATGGTCTAACTACCAGAGGTTGAAACTTGAAAGGGGATGTATTATGATGAAGATCCTTTCATGGGTTGGTGATAATGAGATARATATATGTCATAGGAGAGCCAAATCAAGAGAATCTGAGAGGACAATAAATGCAACTGCTAGCAACTCATTGTATGACCATGATGACATGACATGATACCTGATATGATGCTCTGATTTCCTGGTAATACAAATGTGAATTGCTGATTCTGCGTCTAACAATAAATACGAGAGTAGTCCCCTTAAATGCGGGGCTGCCACTGCCCAGCTAACAACTAACTGCCCAATTTTTCCCGTCTTCTTAATGTCATTCACTCGTCATAAGNATATATGTCATAGGAGAGCCAAATCAAGAGAATCTGAGAGGACAATAAATGCAACTGCTAGCAACTCATTGTATGACCATGATGACATGACATGATACCTGATATGATGCTCTGATTTCCTGGTAATACAAATGTGAATTGCTGATTCTGCGTCTAACAATAAATACGAGAGTAGTCCCCTTAAATGCGGGGCTGCCACTGCCCAGCTAACAACTAACTGCCCAATTTTTCCCGTCTTCTTAATGTCATTCACTCGTCATAAGTTATACATGGACATTGTTACATCTACTCGGCATGTGATTTACTCACTAAGTCAGTACTAATAGAACTATTAAAAAATGACAAAGTATTAGGTACATCGGATGCACAATAAATTTACTGTGCATCAGATTATAGTGACCATTTTGGTTAATATAGTAACCTTTTTTATCAATATAGCGACCCTTATTTTTTATCACTATATTGATGTAAATTGAAATGGGTCATTATATTGATATAAAGGGCCACTATATTAAAATAAAGAGTCGCTATATGTTTGATGCACAATAAATTTATTGTACATCTGATGCATACAATACCTTCTGTTAAAAAATAATTAAACACGAGAGGAAATTAACGTGTGTATAAATATCACTTCTTAATACGGATTTCATAACTTGTGTATTTGGACGTTAGTTTATCATTTAATTTAATTATCTTTTTAAAAGGTTTTTAATGGGGTAGTAATACATTTCAAAATAATGCATGCATTAGTGTAATTAATTTATATGTTAATTTATTATTTTCACTTTAATTGGCTTCTATATACTGAGTATATAATCAAAATTTCGAAACCATTTTGAAAGAAACAAGCATCAAATGTTGAATAAGTTTCGAGTATTTAATTAATAAATTTTTGTCCTCTCCCCTGAATTTAGGTTTTTATTAAGGGAAATTCTATATGGTAGACCCAGTTTTTACTTTTTCTACATGGTAAGTTTTTTGAAAAAAAAATGTACACGGTAGACTCCAGTTTTACTTTTTCTACATGGTAAGCTTTTTGAAAAAAATGTACACGGGAAATTCTATATGGTAGACCCCCGTTTTTAAACAACTCCAAAATTTTTCAAAAAGCTTACCATGTAGAAAAAGTAAAAATTGGGTCTACCAAATAGAATTTCCCTTTTATTAATTGATGGAATAATTAAATTCCCATGAAAAATTACTCGTAAAATTCATGAGATTTTATTTACCTAATTAAATTCTTATAAACCTATTAAATTTATTTGGTAGAACAACATAATTTAGATTTCCGATAACTTTTCATTGACTAAATGATTTCCAATGTTTTTCTGGAAAATCAAAACACTCATAAATTCTTATTTTCTTTATGGTCTCAGGTTTATTTTATTTTTTAATTTTCTTGTCAACCAAACCAAGGAGACCTTAATGGATTAATGTAACAGAAACAAATTTCTCCATTCACGAATCATGATGATAATAATCCAAGGAAAAAAACATAAAAATTATGAGATAATACCTTAACAGCCTGTTTAGTTTAATATTAGTAAACAAAGGGAACATAAAGGAAAAGAAGAGAAAGCAAGGGAAAGAAAAGGAAGAGATATTAAGCTTATTTTTCCATGTTTGGTTCAAATAAAGGAAGTGAAAGGAATACGACTTATTTTCCCATGTTTGGATAGACATTAATAAAGGAAAAGAAGGGAAGAAATTAAAATTAAGTTTATTTTTTCTTTCCTCCCAAATTTCTCCAATTTTGGGGGGAAAGGAAAGGAAAGAAATTGTAAAGAAACTTTCCAGTCAATTCCTTCCGATTCTTTTCTTTCCCTCCTTATTTTTTTACCGAATGACATAAAGTGTTATATTTCCTTTCACTTCCCTTCTTTTCCTACCATTTTCTCTCTACTAAACAGACTGTAAAATGAACAAATTTTGGGAAAAAAAATCCTTTGTGATTTTTTAAGAATAACACCTTACTTCTTGACTTTTATATATATAAAAAAAACCATATCTTGTGGTTGGAATCCAATCAAAAAGTGAACAAATCATACCAAAGAGAATGTTGACCCTATGTGATTTGTGTAAAAATGGAGTATATGATGTACATTAAACCATTTTTCATGAAAGAGAATGTTGACCCTATGTGTTGATGATGACATATTATATCAAAGAAGACAAACAATTTAATCTTGTTTTCTAAGTGTGTAAGGTTATGATTAATTGTGGAGAAATTGTTGAAAGAATATTCGACAAGTGCAAAGAATCATGTCAAACAAACAAGGAAGCAAGTCAGCGATGCAAAACAATCAAGTAGCATGAGTTTGTTATTAGTTTGATTTGTTAAAGAAACTTGGGAATGAAACAAGGTTCAATATAAAAGGAACTAATAATTAGGTTCAATATGATAATATAATAACTAGGTTCAGGAACTAGTTCCTATATAAATGGAACTAGGTCCAATTAAATGGAACTAGTTCCTATTCAAATGGAATTAGGTCCAATCCAATGGAACTAGTTCCAATGCAAAAGGAACTAGGTTATAATATTATATCTCCACTCCACGTATGTATTTAATTTGTGAGATTTAAAATTGATTAATAAATTTTATTTATGAGTTTAAATATAATTTTATCTTTACAAAAGATTTTATTTATCAAATTTTATAAATGTTTTGGAAAATATCTTAAAACAGATTAAATATCCACTTTCTATCTACTGACCATAAACGTGGGTAGTGGATAGAAGTTAGACTTAGTCGGATGATTTCAGGAATAATGTAAGTGTTGTTAGTGGAATCATGGATTATGTCCAGGAACAATGTAACTGTTAGTAGGACCATGCATTGAGTAGTGGAGTAGTGGAACGCAGTTATTTTTCTTCGGAGAAAAAAGATTTTGAAAACTATAAAATCACGCTTTAAGTGTTTGAGAAAAAATTAGACATTTTGAGCTAAAAGCATTTGAGCGTAAACAGAGTTTTCGAAATCTCAATCTAGCTAAGACATTTGTTTCTTGTTCCTATCTAAGAGTTTGAATCATTTTGTAAGTTTGGTTTTTTTTTGGGTAAGGGGGAATTTGAGTGAATTTCCTGTAATCAAGGTTTTGAGTGGAACTTGAGAGATTATTGAGTTAGGCTTTGAGTTAAGCCTGTGAGAGAGAAAGAGAAGACTTCGTGGAAGTCAGTGACTTTCAATGATTAGAGGGAACTGTTGATTGAACTTGAGTTCTTAGTGGAACTTGGTTGGCCCGAGTCGTATAAGATTGTAACAGAGTCGTTCGCCTATATTAGTGAAAATAGTTTGAGTTAAAATCCCTAATAGTGGTCGAGGTTTTTCCGTCTTGGTTGGACCCATGAAGTTTTCCTCTTGCAAATCTCTTGTCTCTCCATTGTTCCTTTA
>SNQN01006825.1:15835-31488 GCA_008642245.1 Bassia scoparia
GGACTCGAAATTCTATAACTATGTTGATTGGTGAATATTGAGATTAGGGATCTTAAGGTCTAGCGTTTTTTGTTCTTTTGTTTTCGTTTTTATCACGTGCTAAAACCTTTTTTAAGAATTCAAATAAATATTTCCTTTTCCATATTATGTTTATAAAAATTACACAATATACTAACGAGCGTATGATATAATCATTGTAAATGAATAAAAGATGAAGGGCATAGAGAGTGAAGAGTAATAACATCAAATATTACATTTATTATTTGTTTGGTATCCTAGTGTAATTTTATAGTAACATGAATATTTTTAAAGGAATAGAGTCACACGTACCTTAAATTTTTGAGGCCAAACCATAGGCAATAGAGATACTTCCTAACAAAATTGGAAGAACCAACTCCACTGGTAAATGCTTCAGCAAACATTCCAAACTTAAATGACGCATTATCATTTCTGGGATCACAATTGATTACCAAGTTGGTGTTGTTTAGCCAATATTGTCGATCAACATCCGGTACTGTCGAACAATCTAGATACTTAGGTAAGCACATAGGAAACCGTCGTTTCTCCTCGTTACATTGTGATCTCCAACACGAGTACTGTCGACTTATTGCTGCTGTATACCAGATAGATCCTAGAACCTGCACTATCAAACCATACCAACAATTCATTAAAGGAGAAGAATAAGATTAGATGGTAATATATATATATATATATATATCATTGCTTACATGACTGGCAAGCATGTAAAGGAGAAGATTATATGCTGCTCCTGACCAAGCAGTCTTGGCGACGACTCCTGTAGTTTTGATGATTCTCTTGTTTAAAGGAAACATTAGGAAAAATCTTGGAACATATTGGAATAATACAATGAGTGAAAGAGTATAGTTTGTTTGGTCTGCTTTAGTTTTCTTCATCTTTGGTATGATGAACCAATTCATTATCTGCAAGCATATATTAGCAAATATTAATTAGAATGTTTAGGATGATGAAGGGAATTTTCATAAATCAATAACATTGAGTGTCCACGTAAGATTAGCACTAGGGGAGGGGGTATATGCTAAATGAGGGTTGTTTTGTAGAGCGTAAAACATTTTCAATATTAAATAAATTTTTCATTATTTGGTTGCATGTAAAAAAAAGTAATGGAAATATGGAAAATGAAGGGGATGGAAGGAAGTAGTGAGGGAAGAGTGTATAAGAGTTGGGAGGAAAATTGTTTCCCTTTCATTTTAGAAAGAAAATGGTTTTCCATCATTGTAAGGAAAAAATTACTACCATGRAAAATGATTTTACATTCCTTTGTGTACCAAACAATGTAAAATTAGTGAAGAAAAGAAAACACTTTTCATGGAAAAATCTTTTACACTCTACCAAAAGGAACCTAAGTCGTACCCCTCCAACTCTCCAAGTCTTTATATAGAATTGAGTTGTATGCACTATCAACAATTGACATGACAAAAGATAGAAAAAATGGACTCATGTGGTGTACCCAACATTTTTATTGTACAAAAACAACATAGTTATTCATAGACATGTTTTCGAATATTTTCATCATTAAAACAAAAACCCCTTATCAAAGAGCATAGAGATGAGAATTTTTGAGGAAATTTGTAGGAAGAAGTAGGGAAAATTAGGCCTTAAACGGGTTATAATTTATTGGCCTAAAGGCGCACTGGCAACTTATCTTCAATGCCATATCATGTTCTTTGTCTTGTTAGACATACATTCTAGATCATGGTGCCTTTAACGATTTTGATGTGAGAATGTGAATATTCTCTCTAATGATGCATTTTATGGTAAATTTTATGTATTACATATAAAAGCTTGAAGTAGGAAGGAGCTTCATTTAAAGAAGAATGAATGATGAAAAGATTACATTCTTGGACAAACCTTGCATGCTATTGTAATCATTACAGCATCAAACCTTTGAGATATGTCCTAAACTTTTATTACTTCCTTGTAACAAAATTATGTTACGCTTAAATAAAATATCTCTCACATATATTACCAAAGTCTAACATCTAATTTGTTTGGAAGAAGTTATATTTTTTACAGCCCCAATTTAACCACAAGCATGTGAAAAAATCATTCATATAAATTTTGCTCATTTGAGTTAAAATGCATGAGCAAATTTGTTTTACACTTGTGTTCACTACCGGTTGTAAAGTGTATACATCCTCGATTAATGATTTTCAAATGATAACTTGGAATTGTTTGTAATTCGATTTTGCTACTTGCTTGAGAAAATCATACGATCTATTGCTCAAAGTAAACAACAGAAATAGCAATGCTTAGTGCTACGCAGTATGCATAAGTATGTGCTCAAGCTTAAGGATCACTATAATTAGTAGGCCATTAGCATTACTTTATATTTATGGAATGGTGTTTCCCTTCTTTGAATATTATGCGACAATATATTATTATAAGATCATGACGAAATGTATCCATAGTTGTATTTTCTTTTTGAAATCATTATTCATCATAAGTTTCCTGCCTACTACGAATAAGACCTTATCCCATTATTCTCAATATTAGTTCTGCTTGGAAATTTTATTGTACAACTGGTTGTTCATAAGACACCCTCAATTCATGATGACCCTCAATTATGAAAATATAATATTATATATATAATATAAATTAGAAAGTGTGTATCGTAGTACAACAAGTGGTATATGCTCGAAACTTTGTCATGAATTTTATTTACAATTGATTGTGCATTGGATTTGACTCTTTAATTGATAATATATAATGATTAGAACGGAAGTTAAAATGTTAACCTGAGGAAGAGGCAAAGAAGCAGCAAAATCAATGATAAAATCAGACTTGAGATACTTCCAAGCAATTTCATAAGGATCTATTACAACTCTCCCCTCCCAAAACCCTAGATCGACGCGAAATAAAAGCGTGCGAAACTTTATAACGATGTGGAGCACGTAGAAGAGATCGGCAGGGTACGAAGGACAGTCACCGAGGCAAGTAGGGAGGTGTCGGAGGCGAGGCACGCATAATCGGATCCACTGAAGGTAGAAAGAAATAGAGGGGGTCAATGAATAGGGGCAAGAACACAGTTTACGGAGGAAAATGTAGTTCCACCGTGTAACAATGTCTGAATTGGGGTCTAAGATTTGGTATCTCCATAGTAGTTGATAATGGAGCTTTTGGTCATCCAAGGAGGACGATGCGGTGGCTACCGGGTGCGACAATCGACGAAGGCCGCGAGTTGAAAGGATTTTATTCATGGAGGAAGAAGAGAAAATGTAATAAAGGAGGAATCTTTCATGAAMAAGGTTGAAAGGTTTAAAAAAATTTCAAGTTTGCATARATAATATATAAGAAATGTAAGGATTTTTTTTATACTATTAGCTGAAAAACTTATATTTATTTATGCCTCTAAGAAAATAATATAAATCTTTAAGACGAAGCCAATAAAAAAACATGAGCTCTATCTTTTTCACATCAAAATTGGAAGATAACATTAGCTCAAATAATTATTAAAATGATAATAGTTATTAAAATAAAAGGTAACTTGCAGATAAAAAAATTTAAAAATGAAATGTTGAAAAATGAAATTYAGAAATGCATGTATTATTTGTGAACGTGTTATGAATGGAAAAGAGACATCAAGGGAAACTAAAGGTTTGGAGATAAACTAGGATATTAAACATCTCAAAATAATAAAAGTTGTTCCGATATTTGAGTAATTGGATGTGTATCTGAATCTTACATAAATGGTTGTGAACATTAGTGACGAAATTAATAATATTATTGTTTGTTGACCTTTAATCATTAGCTTACTATGGAGTTTAAATATGTTGCATTTTGGTTTGCTTGTTTTATAATGGAATAAAAATATTGATCAATTATATATCTAGAAATTTACAAACTAACTTTTGGCTATGTGCTCTCAGTATTATATAATTAATTTTCAATATGAATATGTTATTTTTATTTAATAATATAAATAATCAAGATTYCATCCATTTTCTTATTTGGGTGTAATATTTTTTAAATTTAATTCATATGTTTCATGAAAAACCTCATTTACTATTAGAGGCTAAAGTTCGGCAATTCRTCTAACACCGTATGAACCAAGTCTACAATAACAACGGTATTGTTTCATGGAGCTTTCTACCAAGTGAATTRGGAGGACCTAAACCAGGACCTTCTTAATTTGGTCCAAAAAATGTTCATTTCAAAGRAAGATCCCCATGCTATTAATAAAACAATGGTTTGCTTGTTTCCAAAAATTGAGAACCCTGAGGACTTAAAAAATTTTAGACTTATAAGCCTTTGCMCCTCCCACTACAAAATAGTTTCAAAWATTTTGGTTAGGAGACTTAGACCTGGAATGCAGAAACTTATTTCTCAAAACCAAAATAGCTTTATCCCGGGGAGGGGTACTGATGTAAACTATATTGTTGCCTCGGAGGTACTTCATTCAATGAGAGTTAGTAAAGGGAAGAGGGAAAAGAAGCTACTTTGCTATGAAAGTAGATCTAGAAAGCATATGAATAGATTGGAGTGGACTTTATTCAAAAGTGCTATTTGGCATAACTTTGACAAAGCCACAATCTAATTGATCACGAGCTACATCACACAACTTCTACTTCAATCCTCATTAATGAGATGGTACAGAGTTTTTCAGTCTCAGAGGACTTAGACAAGGAGACCCACTTTCACTTACATCTTTATCCTTTGTATGGAGTTCTTTCCTTTCTTATTAATAGCTTGTCAGGGGAACCTTGGAAGCCTTTTAAAATACATAGAAGGAATTTCACTCTCTCACTTACTTTTTGCTGATGATTTACTTTTGTTTGGGAATGTAGTAGTGATACTGCCAACATTAATCAATGTCTTACATCACTTTCATACTATCTCAGACAAAACAGTGAGCAACAGTAAAAGTAAACTTTACTTCTCTTCTAATACTAGTGAGGTCTTGAGGAGGAAATCTCAACATTTTTGCAGGTCAGTGAGAGTGCAGACATAGGGACCTACCTAGGTTTCCCCTAACAGATAAAAGACCCACCAAAGCACATCTAAGCCCCTTATCAAGAAGTTGAGGATAGCTAGCCTCTTGGAAGAGAAAATACTTGTCAAAAGCAGGGAGAAATTTTCCTTATCAAATCTACTTAAGTGCAATTCCTAACTATCTTATGCAAGGTATCCACTTTCCTAAGACCACTCTTGATTCCATTGATAGATAGCTAGGATTTTCTGTAGGGGTCAACTGAGGAGAAAAGGAAGCTTCACTTAGTGGATTGGGAAAAAAATACTAGGACAAAGGATGAGGGTGGCTTGGGTTGAGAGAGAGCTGAAGTGATTAATAAAGTAGCCATGACAAAATAATGTTGGAAAGCCCATTCCAGTGATAGCTTAGCTCACAAATTCTAGAGTTAAATATTGTTCAGGTGATTTACCTAAACGTTTTAAAAGGGTTCCCACTATTGCAGGACTTAGGTAAGGGCTGAGATTATTTTCAAAAGAATACAATTTGGAGTCTGGGAAAATGGGAATACGTGAGATTTTGGTTTGGATAATTGGAGTGGGGTGAGTTGTTTGAGGTCTTTAGTCTAGGGTCCCATGCATAGAGATGAGGAGGAGGTACTGGTCTCACAAGTCAGGGGCATACAGGTGGAATTTATATTTACTCTCCTTAATTTCCCACAAACTATCCTTGATATCCTTCAGGCCCATGCTTTTCCTCTTGAGGTTGATGACATTCTAGTCTGCTCCTTGGCAAAAGGTGATAAGTTCCTCTCAAAGGACCTTTATATGCAACTTAACACTCCTTGTGATACTGATATGAATTGGTCACTCATCTGGAAACTGAGAGTACCCCAAAGGAGAATTTATGTGGTTGGGTGTCTGGAACAGATTACCTTCACCATCAACTTCTTATAACATGAGAGGAATCCAAATCCAAGGCAATTGTACCTTTTGTCCTCACCTTGATGAAACCACTTTCCATGTGATTAGACACTTCCCTAGAGCCTTGGAGATTTGAATGAGTTGGGAGTTCTCCCTAAAGCTTCAACAGATGATGATAAAACTTGGTTACATAAAAATCTAGCAAGCAAAGATAAATTTCTGAACATCCCTTGGAATAAACCTTTTCTCTACACTCTGTGGCAAAATTTGGCTACGAAGAATCATGGGTGTGAGGGAAAGAAAATAAGCAGACAAAGTCCATAAAAAATCACATATTGTCTTTCCTAATTCAATTCATCTCTTCCACCATACCTATCCTCACCTCAATTTGACAACACACTGGACATGCACATAACCCAAATTTCTTTATCATTGTTGATGGTCCTATGCTGATCACTTGGGTGCATTGCTAGGTGTGCATGCATAAGTCGGGTTTTTGGTTCAAGGGTTTTGCAATGAGATGTGCAGGCTTGATGCAACACACTTGGAAATCTTAGCTATCAAACAAGCTTTGATCTGGGCTAACAAAGAGGATGGAAGGACATCACAATATATTCTGATTCTCTAATGGCAGTGCTGAGCATAAATGGTGATTTACTACTGCTGACATGTACTATAATTGGTATATATGAATCATGCAGGGCACTGAAAGATCAGATCACTCGATTTAGATTAGATGGAACAGAGGAGCTCAACAAGGAAGTTGATGTCATTGCTAAGCTGTGTGTGGATCACCTATTATTTGTATAATAGCTTAATTGATTTCCTAAGACCACTTACTTTTGATGAACTGAGGCTATTGTTAGTCACTAGACCGATTATTTTAAGGGTATGTCCCTTAGCTCAGGGAGTGCTGACCCTCCTGACCCCCCTTAATGTACTAAGGCACACATGTGTCATACTCTTTGTTTTCTTTTTATTTAATTGATTCTTTCCAGCCAAAAAAAAGGTAATGTCATATACACCGTCCAAAGGTTTGCCAATCGTTAAGGGTTAGTAATGATTTACTAACCACTTTCACATTTTTGTCGACTATTTTTACGGTTAATAAAGGCTTGTTTTTCTTGTCGTGAAATAAAATTTCAATGTTTTTTCAATTATTTGCTTTTCTACCTTAGTGTGTGTGTGTGGTGTGTGTATATATATATATATATATATATAATATATATATATATATATATATATTATAATATATATATATATAATATATATATATTATATATATATATATATATATATATATATATATATATATATATATTATATATAAGCCAAGGGGGAGGGATGGTTTCCTCCTTGGAAATGACACAAAGGCCCTCCAATTACTTGCAAAAACAAGCAAGTCAACTATACTATATCTCATTCAACGTATAATTCTTCAAAACATTAATCAAGATAATTGCCAAATACTCCCTCCGTTTTTTTAGATGTTCCATACCATTATGGAACGGTTTTAAGAGTTGATTGAGTTGATAAAATAGTTGGGTAAAAAGTTGAATAGTTAGGTAAAAGAGTAAATGTGTGAATGAAATTTTATGGAAATAGTAATTTTGGGTGAAAGATTGGGTAAAGTAATAAAAGTTGACTTTAGAAGGGATAAGTCATTAATGTTAGAGTAAATAAAGTAGGTAAAATGTGAAAAAGTTATTTTAGATTGGTTTGGAACAACTATTTAAAACATCTCAAAATAGAAACTGGAACAACTAAAAAAAAACGGAGGAGTATAACACTAGAATCAATTTCACAAATCAATTAACTGCTCAATAATGTATAATATACCCAAATTACAAAATTTATAAAAAATAGAATTTCTAATCTAATACGGTAAACATAAAAGAAAAGAAAACTGAATTGAATAAAAACCTATCAATTCACGAGAATTTTCACATACAAAAAATGACAAACAAATATATAAAAAAACAAAATAAATTCTTCATGCTTCAACTTCTAAGACACAAGACTTTATTCTTTCTTTATCAGGTATTTGTACATTTTATCCCAATTCATTTGTTTAGGGAAAATCTACAAATAAATTATTGTACAATTTAAAAAATTCTACAAAAATTTAAAATGACAATAACATAATTATATCACCGCACGCATCGCGTGTTGAAAAAAATAGTTTTATATAGCCAAGGGGGAGCAATGTGTCCCCTAGGCAATGACTAATTCGCCCCTTATTAGATATAAACTAATCTATTTAAAAGTTCATTAATTAATCCACTTCCTATTATAAAATTTTCAAATAAAGGAAGGTTTTACATTTACCCATATAAACTACTACTTAAAAGTTCAAATATTTATGGTTAAAAAAAGTTATGATTAAAAAAAAAACACATTTTTTAAAAAAAAACAGTTTTTACAAGAATTACAATTCAAAGAACGTCAAATTCAAATATAATTATTTGGAAAAATTAACAAGAATAATCCCACCTTTGGGTGGTCTTCCAAAAAATAACCGACCTTTGGGCTATCTTCCAAAAATAAACCGGATGACTTGCAACCTGAACAACCGGTTGAAATTAGATTTAATTATTTGTTTCCTTTTTTTAACTCTTAGCCTACTAATCTCTCTATCTCCTCTGGTTCTTTTCTCTCATCTTTCTCACTCTCTCTCCTCTTGCTTCACCCACAAACAGCCACGACCACCACCAACAATCGAAATCTGGAATATGATTGAAATCGAAAAAAAAAATTGAAATCGTAATCTAAATCCAAGAAACAAAATCAATCAATCTGGAACAAAATTGTTTGAGTTTGTGCGAGTTTTATTAGATCTGAAACGCAAAAGAATTGTTTAGGGTTTTTGCGATTTGTGTGGTTGTTGTGGTGGTGCATCGTTCGAAGGTGGGTGGTGGTGTGCGAAAGTGTGGCACGAATGTGGTGTGTGGTGCGAAAGTGAGGCACGAATGTGGGTTTTTGGTGCGAAGAAGGTGGGCAGTGGTGTGTGTGAAAGTGAGGGTGGTGGTGCGAAAGTGAGGGCGCGAATGTGGTTTTGTGGTGCGAAGAAGTGGACAGTGGGGTGTGAAAGTGAGGGTGTGGTGACGAAAGTGAGGGCGCGAATGTGGTTTTGTGGTGCAAAAAAGGTGGCGATGGTGGTGTGAAAATGAGGGTGTGGGATGGTCGGGTGTGGCGGCTCAACTGGTAGGTGGGTTGTGGCGGTGGTGGCTCAGGTGGAGGTGGGTGTGACAGTGGTGGCAGTGGTGTGTGGTGGTAGGTGAGGGTGTTATTATTAGTTTAGATTTAATTTTAATTAAGTTTTATTAATTTAGTTTTAATTTAATACATCCATGAAAAGTGACACGTGGTCAAATTAACTTAAACAAAAGGTCACCAACCGGTTACAAATTGCATTGGGTGCATTTTGTGAAGACTGACCATAAAGGTTGGATTATTCAGAGATAATCCAAAAGTTGGTTTATTTTAGGAAGATCCACAAAAGGTGGATTATACCTGTTAATTTTTACTAATTATTTTTGGCAATGTTTTAAGCACGCATAGCGTGCACTAAAAAACTAGATATATAAGTCAAGATCCAGCGAAAACAACAATTGTTATATGAGAACGTGAAACCAAAATAAGTGGATACATTTACATTTTAAGGGTACATACTAGCAGTTAAAGGGGTACACAAGACTTTGACCTACTGTTGATGAACATGACATGCTTACCCCTTTAAACTGACCCCAGATTGAATTACAAGTATATACATAGATTAAATCTGACTGTCCATCTAAGATATCTTGAATCCTACGATCAAGATTAAAATTTTTAGTTTTCACCTAAGGTTTGTGTTTTCACATGATCCTATCCTATATTATAACAACAACTTACATGAGAACTTACTTATGTGAGAACAAATACTACTCCCACCATTCCATGATGTCATGGCATACACTATTTGGGAAAAAATTTGGAAACTAATATATATAAGGAAGTGAGGTTATAAAGTAGATTTGATTAAAGAGAGAAACAAATAAAATTGTATTGTTTAATGTATATGAGTGTGTTGCAAGTGGAAGATTGAGTTCCACATGGTGGACCACCACAATTAAAACGAAAATATGTAAGATTTCCTAATATGGAATAAAGTGGAAGTGGCAGGATTTTCATGGAACGTCCAAATGAGGAAAGTGGCAGAAATTTCATGGAACGGAGGAGAGTATTTATTAATACCCTCATTTCTCAATGGCATAATTTTATTGGTATGTCACCTTTTTAGTAATTTCTCTCTAAGTATAGCTTTTATTTGAGTTGATATATTATTATATTAATTATTATATTATTTTATTATTATATTATTATTATTATTATATTATTATATTATTATTATTATTATTATTATTAATTATTATTATTATTATTATTATTATTATTATTATTATATTATTATTATATTATTATTATATTATTATTATTATTATTATTATTATATTATTATATTATTATTATTATTATTTTTTTGTTGGTACCTCTTGAGCCCAGGCCCAATATCCACCAAGGCCCATGTTAACTGATCCAGTAGGCCTAATTCGTGCCAATTGATCAATGGGCCTAATTAAGGGAAAAATGCCATGGGCCAAAAGGAGTCAAACTGCCAACCAACTAGTCAAAGTTGAGTGCATGCAAGACACCTACCCTGGTATATGTGCAGACCACTTGTCACGATTGAGGAGGCTTTGACCATGCAAATTCCAGGTATAAAAGGCAGGCTTGAGGCCCCAAGGGCTGGAAAGTTCTCATGAACAAACACAACCTACATTCTCTCTCTAATATTGAATACCCTGGTAATACTGACACCTCCATCGAAGGGATGTTCTGGGTTGCCCCAGGGTAGTTCACTCGTTGTTTTGTAGGTATCCGGATTGCAGACCAGGTCCATCTTCACAACACCGGCTCGTTGCGCACTGCCACAGTCAGCAGTACCACATATTGTACAACAATTTGCGCTAGAAGGAGGGGTCGTAGTGTCACATATAGAGTGAAGAGGACGATGGATGCATCCAACCAGGAGATGATGCATGCGACAGAGCTGACCCTAGGAGACCGGAGGAGGTATCATCCACGGCAAGGAGCCGCTCCTAAAGACGTACCAGGTCAGCAAGGCACAGGAAAGTCGGGATCAATGCACCACCATCTCATCATTACCCACCACAAAGTCCGAGGAACCAGAATACTGGGTTCAGTTGACCAGGTGGAACACTCATTCAACAAGAACCTCCTCCCTCTGGGAGAACACGAAGGTCAATTCGACTCCACCAGAGCCCAGACCAGGTGGAGCAAGCAAGAAACATTTAAGGCCGTGCCGGATCTGGCAATCCTCAAGGTTTATGGCGAAACACTTCGGTGGAGTGGGACCACCCAAGGCAATGACCTTTTATGGTCCAAACCTGCCTCACACCCAAGCCGTTCAACCAGGAGGTACCATGACCAGGCAGACGGTGCAGATAGACCACCACGACCGACGTCAGAAGGCGGTTTAATTACTGTCACCACATCTTTCCTCCTACATTCATTCGGATCATCACCGTCGATGGAGGACATGCCAGATGAAGATGGTATGGGACCCGAGTAAGATATGCGGTCTGTGCGGCCGAGACCGGTGGGAACAGTCAGACATGATTCGAGCAGAATCCGCTGGATATAACATCGCAGGACTACCCAGCGCTGGACATGCAACCAGGCTGGCGGTCAGTTCATGTGATAGGCTTGAAATCGCCTCTCAGCCTTTCAGAAGTTGGGAGATATCAGTATCCGATACAGTGGTCAACGCGCCACTGTTGCTTCCCGGTCAAAACACAATGCATGCAGCTGCTGAGAATCAAGGTATCCCTTCTCATCACCATTTAGTTGAGGAAATTTTGAAAGCTCGGTCACAAAAAGTTAAAATATGCCAGGCCACATAAATTGATGGTACTAGGGAATCCCGAGGATCATGTGGCCCTTATGGGGCATATTGTATTTTGGAGAATTTTACGGTGGAGCCAACATGGTGCGAAGTATTTTTCCTACCACATTGACAGGAATTGGCACAAGCCTGGTTTAGAATATCCCCTACTGTTGTTAGTGTCATAGCGTTTGTTGACCTGGCGGATCAGTTCAGAAAATCATATTTATAAGTGGTAGTAAGAGGGAAATCTCAGTTGAGCTCTTATGTCTGTAAAACAGGGTAAAGATGAAAGTCTGCGCTATTATCTTTACCAGGTTCAATAAGGAGCCATAAATGGTTTCAGATCAAAAACCTGACGGGTAATTATGGCCTTTGCAGTATGGTCTTAGACCAGGCCCGTTCAGGGGACACTCTCACCAAGATCAAAGGGGATATCCCTGGCCCAGGCATGCGAATCTCAACGTATGAGTATATCACGCTGAGGAATTCAACAAGACCACGGACTCCAGGTGGAAACTGCAACTCCAAAAAAGGAGGAAAAGTTCACCAGCCACTGCCCTAAAATCCAGAAAGAAAAGAGGGAGAAAAGAAAAAGGAGAACGGCATCAGCACCCACTTCCACCTATTTTCGAAAGTTTTACCGCCCTCCAATACAGACAGGGCAGTAATACTATGCAACTCACAAGGGAGAGGATAATGGATCAAACCTCCCAAGAAAGTCAAAGGGCTGGAAAGGACCCTAATAAATACTGTGATTTCCATGAGTGTCCTGGCCACCACTGAAGATTGTGTCCACAAAGAACAACATTGAAGACCTGATCAGAAAGGGATCTTCGCTCAGATACAAGAAATTTGCCAAAGATCAAGAAGGAGAAGACCAGGGTCAAAGGGAAGACAGATCAGAAGCCCGCAAGGAGTATACCAGCCAGGAGGCCAATCAATGAAATTTCTGTCATCTTTGGCCCACCAGCCTCCAAGAAACATCTTGAAAATAAGGTCAGGAACGCTAGTGTTCTAATTCTTATCAGTTCTGAATGTTTTGATATTCCGTGAAAATTAGCTTTGGACCTCAAAAGACTGTAGGGGCGCTGGTCCGCCTCATAATGATCCCTTAATAGTTCAGGTCAACATATGCAAACCACCTGTCAATAAAGGTCCTGATTGATTGGGAGTTCTGTAATGTCCTTATTACCGTTTATCAAAAAATGGGATTACAAGATGGCAAAGGAACCCCACATCAGGACCATAACAGGTTTCTCTGGAGCTCATTCCTTCCTAAAGGAGAAAATTAATTTGCCAGTCACCTGGAGATGAAGAGTTAGAAAGAACTGTTATGATCAGTTTCAGGTGGTGGAAGCCATTCACCTTATAACATCTATTATGGAAAGAACATTCATGGGTGCCTTCGAGGGTCTGTAGCATCTACATATCAATCTATGCTTTAAGTATGTATCAGATTGTGGCAAAGTTTGCAGTGTTGAAAGGCTCGCAAAACAGCCAGGACATGCCAACATAGCCCTGGTGAAATCATCAAGGGAAAGAAGACTCAGAAAAACTCCGGAGGCAGTAGATGAAAGGAGGCTGGAGCCAGTTCCACAACTTTGAAGAAGAGGGTGTCAAGTTCACAGGACCAGAAGCAACTCATCTCAAGAATTCAGCTCAGTTTTCTAACTGACACATATTGAATTAGACAGGGTGGCTCTGCCCAACCTGTTGAAGGCACAGAATCAGTCCCTGGAGAGAACATGATAGGATGTCCAGATTGGATTCAGACTTGGGGGCTCAAGGAGGTGTGATCTGATTAACCTGCTCAGAACTCATGGAAGATGTGTTGCACTATTAGCAGATGAATGCTGGGATTGATCCTGAGGTATATCACACCATCTTTTCTCTTGATCTAGCCAGGGAGCATGTGTAAAGCAGAAGAAGAGACATTTTTCCCACAGAGAAGAATCAAGCATTGAAGCAGAGGCCAACAAGTTGTTAAATGCACGGATTTGTGGAAATTGTTGCCACTACCCAGAGTGTGTTAAGCAAATGTGGTTTATGGTCAGAAACAACAAATGCCAAGGCGAAATGTGTGTAGATTTCACGGATTTGATAAATTGCCAAAGATTGCGTATCCTCTGCCACGGATAGATCAGCTGGTGACTCAACCAAGTGGTCATGCAGTTCTCTGTCATGGATGCCTTTTCCAGGTTATCAGCCAGTACCAACATGTATCCACCTGACAAGCAAAAGACAACATTCATTACCGCTGTGGGGTCTATAATTACATTATAGATGCCTTTGGGCTCAAGAACGCTGGTGCCACATACCAGCGCATGATGGACCAGGTCTTTGAGCTCAGAGGGGCAGAAATCTGGAAGTATACGTTGATGCTGCCATTGTCAAGTGTCAATCCAGAGATCTAACTGAAGACCTCGTAGAAACATTGCCAAACTTAAAGAAAAATACCAGGTTAAACTTAATCCGAAGAAATGTGTCTTTGTTAAGTCTGTAAGTCTTGGGGTTTATGGTTAGCCCAGAGAGAAGTTGATGCCAACCCTGATAAAGTGAGCGCATTAGAACTGCAGAACCAAGAAGCATCAAGGATATAAAAAGCAACAGGAAGAAAATAGCAGCATATCCAGGTCTCATAGCCAGGGTCATCCGAGAAGGTCACAAACCATTCTTTCAAGGATCCTTAAAGGCAACACCAAGAATTCAATGGGGACCGGAGCAAAAGAGCCTCAACCAGCTTAAAGTCACCTGAGAGCCTGCCACCCTGCAGACACAGCCAGGTGAGACTTGTTCCTATATCGCAGTGTTTAGTCAAACAGTTTGAGTTGCAGTCTACTAAGAGACAGGATAGGTACAACCAAACTGTGTACTTTGTGAGTCATGCATTAATAGGGGCAGAAACCAGGTATCCAATGATCGAAAAGGCTGCCTTACCACTACACAAGAATTTTGTGTAAGGGCCGACCGAAATTATCGACCGAAGAAACTCGGTCGGTAATGACCGACGCACCGACCGCAGTTGGTCGGTGATTTTAACCGAACCGAATAATTCGGTCGGTTGTTACCGACCATTGTGTACATCGTCGGTTTTGTAGCACGACTGAAAAATCGGTCGATTAAATCCTTGATATATAATCTCACTCCGCATTTTAATTAAAAAAAACAATTTCAATGATCACCGACATTTTTCGGTCGGGTATAACCAACGATTTTAGAATCGGTCGGTGACTCATTGGAATGTTCCACCTTGTATCAGTGTTTCATTTTTAAAAAAAAGGGAAATTATAGGAATTACCGACGAATTTTCGGTCGGTAAATGTTTTTAAAGTAATAAAAAAATCCATTTCATCGAAACAAAACATCCCTCATTCGATACCTCACAACTCACAAACCCTCATTCAGTCCCTCACAACTCACAACCCTCTCTCTCAGCGTCCTCTTCCGGCGACGATTCCCTACACTCCGCGTCACCCTCTCCGCGCGTCATTCTCTCTCCTTCCTTTTTCTTTCTCTTTCCTTCTCTCTCTCTCTCTTTTCGCTGTGTCGTTATGCCCTGCGGCTGTGCGTGGTTGCCCTCCACTCCCGCCGCCTGCTGCTGCTTCTGCACTCCCATCACCGCCACTCTTGCCACCGCCACTCCTCGCGCCGCTCCTGCCTGTAGGGTTGATTTTGTTTTATTTTTTTTTCAATTTATTGATGTAGGGGTTCGAATTATGTGATTGTGCGTGGTTTGATTTTGTTTCGATGTTATTCTGGTATCACTCTTTTCTTTCTTTTCTTCTCTTCTTTCTTCTGATTAATCTTTTGTGTGTTTTTTTAATTATTAATA
>SNQN01006826.1:13708-36382 GCA_008642245.1 Bassia scoparia
CTCTGAAATTCCTCCTAGATTTTCTGCTTCACATATATTTCCTTTGAATCTTTTTTCATGGGTTATTAGGCTCAAAGATTGCTCAGTAACTTTAAGGAGCTAATGGATGAATATGGAGAGGGTGAAGTAAATGCGRATGAAATGGTCGAAAAACTAATGATGGACACAGCAAAAGCTGATGAAAGGTCACTCCCAGGAATATTACCACACCATTTTGAGTATCAWCTGAGTTCTATTTTCATCAATACTGATACTCCAACGGTGAACTTAATTTGTTACTAATAATCTTTTTCTCCCATTAGCCTATTTATATCTGCTTAAGAACCGCTGGAATGAAAATGAGAACAATATTAATTCTTCAGGGGAAATATGGCACCAGAAGCTCTTCTGTTGTGCTGGTGAAGGTCAATGGAGAGGTGTGTTTCCATGAACGATATCTTGAGGAAGACTGCTGGAAGGAGCATGTAATGAGTTATCAAATAGAGTAAAATGCAGATCAAGGTAAAGAGCAATATAGTTTATTCCTCTTGGAAAGATCAATGAATTGGTGTATTTTTCTTACTAAAGCGCTTTCCTGTTGCATTTCTATTTTAATCAATCTGTGTAAGTTCATTTATGCTCAARTTGTAGCTAACTGCTTAACTGTACGTGTCTCAGCTTGTATTTCCTTTTATGGCAATTCTTGTACATGTTTTAGTCCTACTCCAGCAAGGCAGCGAAGGACTGTGTTGGCGTGTTGCATGTAGGTTTCAGTGAGACACCCCCAGCCTGTTTACATCTAAGAGAAACTCGACGCAGGATGTAGAGCTTGATTGTTGCTTCAGTATGCCCGATATGCAGCTCCTGCAAACCTCTGTTATTTGGGTGGTCAAATGACGCTGTTGATGATTGTATGATTAAGCAAGCTCATTATCAACGTTCATCTGGTTGCCTAATGCTTGTTGCAGAATGTACAAATTGCTCTTTGTCAAAAAATAAATAAAAAATGTACAAATTGTATTTTGTCTTGTTTACTACATCGAGAGTTGAGGTGGGTTGGTCTAAAAGAACAGGGCCAAAATTTCTACCCTCTACAAAATTACTCTGCCACAGTTAATCCAAATTAATGTAGATGGCAAGTTTACAAGCTACACAAAAAATTGTTTTGTAGTGTAAATAAAATTTGTCAAAAACCTTGTTTTTTTTATACATGGTAAGGTAGATGAGTGATTCATGCACAAATCCTATCTCAGGAACTATGCAGTGGGGGAGGAGGGAAATCCCCAGTGTATGCTGGGGGTAAGAGTCGACCTCGGCCACGGGAGATAAGTTGTCCTACCACTGGGACAACTCTTGTCAAAAACCATCTTGGAAGTACAGCTTCACTTGAAAAGCAGTCGAACAGAAAAATGTTGTGGGAAATTTTTGACGAAGTATTTCTGAGGCAAATATTATTTTCCGTCCCAAAACATGGGAAAATTTATGAACATCCAAAAATGCTGCAAATGTTGAACTTTCAGCAATCTGTGTTACTCAAATAAATCACATGTTTAAGAAGAATAACTTAAGTGGAAATTTACGAATAACCTAATTCCAATTTCCAATTGTTTTGAATACAGAGATTGTATTACTTGCTTATTCAAACATGAATTATGTAGTGTGACAGATTGCAGTATAGTTGCAATGGCTAAAGAAGGATGCAACATAAATCAAAAGCGACAACGATTGATGATTTCTAACAAACAGAAGAAGCTGATACACAAGCCTGAAAATGATAAGAAAAGAAGTGAACTCTAATCAAACGTCCAGTAATGTTAAAACTCTGTACAATCTAAACAAACACCTTCAGCACAACACCATTATATTGTTTCAGCCTCCTCAAGCAGCACAAGTCTGGCAAGTGCAGCCACTCCCGCACTTGCAAAAGGCCTTGCCGGTGGCGGTGCCCTTCACCTCCGTCTTGCTGCAAGTGCACGGGTTACACCCACAGTGCTCCCCGCAGGAGCACTTCTTGTGTTCCATATCTCCTGCTGCGGTCGTGCATCTGTTCCATTCACAAAATCCTTACATTATTACCATTGCTCGCGCTTCGATTCTTACAGTAAGAGAAAGCATGGACATGAAAAACACAAGTTAATATTAAGAATGGGAAAAATAACCTGCAAGTATTATCACCACAGCAAGGAGTAGGACAACCACAGGTGTCATTGCAACCTGCTGCAGTTGATGATCCCTTAATATCTGCCATTTCTTCTGCTGAGTTCTTTCTTCCTCTTTTGTATCGCACAATGCATYCCACCTTCTGTGATATAGAGCTCCCATTTTATACAAGAAGTTGCTACACAGTAGTTATGCAGGCAACGTGGACTGAAGTTGCATTGCTGAAGTGGTACGTGGCATAAAAGACTTACTCAAGAGTTTGTTCTTCAAACTTCTAGGGTGATTTTGGTATGAGATGTCAGCTAACATATATGATTACTTTTGTTTGTTTTTGTTTTGTTGGCGGTTGGTGGTTATCAGAAAACTCCAGACCTCTTGGGCTCTCCTTCTGCAGTATGAAATATGAAGGCTCCATCGAAGCCCAAATCTTGGCTGCACTTGCTAAANTGTCAGCTAACATATATGATTACTTTTGTTTGTTTTTGTTTTGTTGGCGGTTGGTGGTTATCAGAAAACTCCAGACCTCTTGGGCTCTCCTTCTGCAGTATGAAATATGAAGGCTCCATCGAAGCCCAAATCTTGGCTGCACTTGCTAAAGTGAAATGAGTACAACATTTAGAAACGGGTGAAGTATAATAGAAATATCTAATAAAAAAAGTTAAATAGCATTGACATTTGTCCTTTTCTTATGCTTTTGTCTCTTACTATCCACACCTTCCATTTTCATCCAATTTTTTTTCTAATCCTTGCGTAACATAAAACTTGCAACACATTTTATATTTTAGTGTAATAAAAAAACTTGCAACAATTGTACAACTTTTTTCATTTGGTAAATTATTAATGGCAAAATTATCATATTTTTGGGACTATTTTTGCTAATTATTTTGTCCTTTTCTTGCCATATTATTTTCTTCCTATTTTTGAACCACTTCAGTAATTCACTACTTAACCCAATATTAGCTGATTATGCATTGAAAGGTTTGCTAATACAACTGTTGCATTTATTCCATTATGAAGGCAGTATTACATATACCTATGATCAAATGTTTTCTCTGTATCGAATTTGATGATATAATTTGACTTTTCACACTACTTACAAACTCCAATTTAACTAGTTTTTGAAAGTTTTAGACAACGAAAAACAATTATATGAGATATGAATAAAATTTCTTAAAGCCTATTTACTTCAGCTTATTTTGATATTTTCTATTCTGTTCAGCTCCATTCAATTCAATTCAATTCAATTCAACTCTATTAAGTTCAGTTCAACTTAATTATTTTGTTAACTAATTTGTTATTAACGATAATGATGATTGTTGTAGCAAGTAAAATGGGGATGACGTGTCCTGGCTACAATATTTCCCTAGCTTCTGGGTTGAGAGAGGGGTGTAAACTTCTCTTCAATGCTACCTCTGGAGAGCTGATCTTCTATTGCACGTTGAACGTCTCCTAGCTATCTCCGATCTCCTGGCCACCAGATATTTGCCTCTTCTCCTAGCACACAAAGCTTGCCTGGCACCTGCACAAAGGATAATAATCCTATTTGGATTATCTCCCTCCGATTCTTAATTAAGTATGAAGTTAGGGAAGTAAAAGTGCCAAACTAGAGAGATAAAGTAGTGAGAGATGCTCTCATGTAGTTGGGAATATGCAAWAAATGCTAGGAGGATTGTGTGTGTTTGCCTTGGTTTTTCGGGGTATTTATAGGCAATCCCTCAAAAACCAAGGCATCCCTTGGATGGGTGACACTTGTCATCCATCCGTGCTTCCGAGCGTTCCTTACTACTATTTCAGTGTAGAAACGTCGGTTCTCCGTTCCGTTTCGGTCCGGATTAATTTAATTTGTAGGTTTGCTCATCGTGTGGTCATCTTCGACCAACTATTTGGAGGACACGTGGGCAAGGATTTTTCCGTGCCACATCAAGATTATTTATTATTATTAATTCAATAATGTAATTTTAATCTATATCCTAGTTAAACATTTCACTTTATATATAATTAATCCAATTTCAAGTTATAATTTATTAATTATATTATTTAAATTGTAAAATATTAATCACAATATTATATTATTAATAATAATAATATAAAAGTAATTAATCCTAAGATTAATATTAATCCAAGTTTAAAATATTAATCCAAAATTAAATAGTTAAATATTATCGTTGATTAATAATTATCTGCCAGAGTTAAAGTTTATATAATTACAGTAACATAGTTTTATATATTAATCCAATATATATTATTATAATAGTTAAATATAATCTCAATATAGTAATGGGTTAAATAGTTATGTATTAATCCATAAGATTAAATAGTTATTTATCGCGTGATTATATACTCAAAGTTAAATATTACCTAAGTAAATAGTTTATATATTCAACATATTATATTATATGTTAAATATAATCTCATATTATATAGTTAATAGTTATCACCTCGCCTACTGCATCCACTAAACTACCGAACTACATAATCCATAACACCTCGTATATAATCAGTTATATCAAAGTTAAATATTTCAGTCCCGCTTGTTTCGTTCAGGTTGATTTCAGTTCATGTAACGGATCTGTTCATGTGTATTTTAAATTGTTAGCTTTTTATAATTTTTACTTGTTAAAACTAGAGTTAATTTACATGTTGAATTTATACATTGGCAAAGAGCTGTCCGAGGCAACAAGTGCATCCCACGAGACGGGGTCCGAAGAAGGGTCCACCACAAGGTGTATGGGGCAGCCTTCCCTTGTAATTTTTACAAGAGGCCAAAAAAACGACAATAATTTTAAAGTGAGAAAGTATTAAAATTAAGACCAAGTCATCTGAAAAACTAATACTTCAAGACAATATTATCATATTTTTTAATGTTTGACTTTACACTTCAAGTACCATCAAATTTCAACCCGTATGCTCTGTTCTGGGCCATTTTGTATTCGTTTCATAACACAGTTTCCATGGAATTTGAAGCAAAAATCTTCTAAATTTTCTAAAAAAGAAGTAGCAAAAAACTACACCCAAATATAGATACGTACTGTAGTTAGCTCTAATCACAAAATCAAATGAAATCAATACGCATGTGCTGTATATATATTCTTGTTGCTCTCTTTCTTTCTACTGCAACAGAGTACAGCTGTTGTTGATAGAATCACAGCAACCAGGTTCCTTAATGACACAGAAACTATAGTCTCAGATAATGGTGTTTTTAAACTAGGCTTCTTTAGCACCCCTAACTCCACACACCGATACGTGGGGATCTGGTACAACAAACTCCCTATGGATTACATTGTGTGGGTGGCCAATCGGAACAACCCTTTGAACGATTCTTCCGGTGGAACAATCAGAATTTTCGAGGATGGTAATCTTCGAGTCATGAATGCTCAAAACCAGACACTTTGGTCCTCCAATGTTTCTATCTTCAGCCAAACTAATAGAAGTCTAGTCTCGGAAGCACGTCTATTAGACTCTGGCAACCTTGTTCTGATGGGACTTGAGGGCAAGACCTTATGGCAGAGTTTTGATGACCCAACTGATACAGCTTTGCCAAARATGAAACTTACTGTTACCAAGAGTTCTGACAGAAAGAAGATYTTACAGGCATGGAATGGCCCTTCAGACCCATCTTATGGAAGGTTTTCGGTTGGAATCGATTCCTTTGCTTTCCCTCAACTTGTAATATTCGATGGTGATAAACCCTCTTGGAGAAGCGGTCCATGGAATGGACACATCTTTACTGGTATAACAAATAATGAGACTGATGATTTCGACGATGCTGGATTCAATCTAGAGAATGACAGGCAAGGTACCATTTCTTTGACGTATTCTTATACTAATCAGTCAGTGCTATCAAAGTATGGGTTAAGCTACCAAGGAACTTTAACTCAACAATGGTGGGATGGCAATGAGAGAAAATGGAAGGTTGCATGGAAAGCTCCACAAACAGTATGTGATCTTTATGGCAAGTGTGGAGCATTCGGAAGCTGTAATTTGCTGAATTCGCCTGTTTGTCAYTGTTTGAAAGGGTTCAAACCAAAGAATAAGTTTGAATGGAATAAAGGTAAGTGGTCGGATGGGTGCATAAGAAGAAAACCATTACAATGTGCAAGAGGAAGTGGAAAAGAAGATGGATTTTACAGGGTTAAGGCAGTTAAGGTGCCAGACKATTCTGACTGGTTAATAGGATTGGATGAAGAWGAATGCAGAAACCAGTGCTTGAAGAATTGTTCATGTCTAGCTTATGTATATGACTCAGGTGCTGGGTGTATGTCATGGAGCGGAGACTTGATTGACACGGAAGTGTTGTCTGCAGGCGGTGTCGATCTTTATCTAAGGCTCGCACACTCTGAGCTAGGTAAAGTGGTAGCAGCTATTGTTAGTAAGAGTTACCCAGGCATGGGTTACCATTTCTTTACTTTCTTCCAAAGCAGAAACAATACTAAATCTGGGTTTCATAATGGTTTGCAGGGAGAAAAAGTAAAGTGGTAGCAGCAATTGCAGCAARAGGGAGCTTAGCAGCAATTGCAGCTGTTTCCCTTATATTCATTCTGAGGAAAAYGCAAACCCTAAAACAAGGTAATGTTTTCATACAGTAGTAGTGATTAAAGTAGAATAATGCTATGATGATTCAGCATATCASAAGATCACAACCTAATTTTTTGTATGTACTGAAAATTTAACATCTTAAGGAAAGAAACATCAGAAACAACGAAGAGTATCAGATGTTCATATAATAGACAAAAACCATGATCAGATCGAAGAGGTTCCACTGTTCGAATTTGAAAGGGTAGCAATGGCTACAAACGACTTCCAGGACACTAACAAACTTGGAAAAGGTGGATTTGGTCCAGTTTACAAGGTAATTAATCTTGACGAAACTGTCAACACAAATGTTAAAGCGTAAATCATTCGCTTAAAATTTAATTTTGGTTTTGTAGGGAACATTAGAAGATGGACAAAAAATCGCTGTCAAGAAACTTGCAAAAGCCTCAGGACAAGGAGTAAAAGAGTTTATGAATGAGGTGGTGATAATTTCTAAGCTTCAGCACAGAAATCTTGTCAGACTTCTGGGTTGCTGTGTGGAAGGAGAAGAGAAGATGTTGATATACGAGTATATGCCAAACAAAAGCTTGGATTACCTGCTTTTTGGTTAGTATTATATACCAATCACTTTGCATTCATTAATTAAACAAATACAAGTTTGATCGATCCATTATGAATCCTTAAATAACATCATGTTTCATCTCCAATTCTCCAGACCCGATGAAGCAAGAACTACTACCATGGAAGAAACGCTACAACATCATTCAAGGAATATGCCAAGGACTCCTATATCTACACAGAGATTCTAGATTAAGGATTATTCATAGAGACCTCAAGGCAAGCAACATTTTGTTGGACGAAAACCTGAATCCGAAAATTTCAGACTTCGGCATGGCCAGGATTTTTGGAGGAAAGCAAGAACAAGATGACACAAGAAGGGTTGTTGGAACATAGTAAGTATTTAGACTATTTACCTCCCATTGCCACCCCCATCACCTCCAAAAAACACATTAGTATTCACTATTCAACCCCCATGTCTTGACTGATGTAGTGGATATATGTCTCCCGAGTATGCAATGGAAGGGCGATTCTCAGAAAAATCAGATGTATTCAGCTTTGGAGTATTGTTATTGGAGATTGTGAGTGGCAAAAAGAACAACCTCTTCTGGTATGAGGAGTCATCCCTAACCCTCCTTGGATACGTAAGTTTTTTATGACACAATATCCACTCCCCTCGTATATACAWTACGTTGAATGATGTCGCGTCTAAATRGTCAGTTTCTGTTCTCATCTCGCAGGCATATAAACTATGGAAGGAGAATCAAGTATTATCATTCATTGATCCAAAGATTACAGAAACATGCTTCTTGGGAGAAATTCAGAAGTGCATACATGTGGGCTTGTTATGTGTGCAAGAGTCTGCTAAAGATAGGCCAAACATCTCTACTGTAATCTCATTTCTACGTAAGGAAGTTGCAAATCTACCTCAGCCTAATCAGCCTGGCTTCACCAATAGCCAAAAATCAAAAAAACCCGGTTCCTCCTCCGAACAGAGCCAACGCACTTCATCCACAAATTATGTCTCTGTTACAGCTTTAAGTCTGTCTCTTATACACATCTAGATGTGTATAAGAGACAGCCTCCGAACAGAGCCAACGCACTTCATCCACAAATTATGTCTCTGTTACAGCTTTAAGTCCTCGATAACACATGAATTCAACAGACCACAACACTTCAATGAATAGACATGTAACTAATAAACATACTCTCTTATCCATTAGGGTTTTTCCTTGAAAGAATATTGTCCTAATCTCTGTACTTTTCCACAGGAGAACAAAAGAGGGTAGGCCTGCATRTTGTAGCTAATTACTMCTTTTKGTTTGCAGTGAGACAGTACTAAATTCACATAGTAGATCCTTTCCTTGCAACACAAACATATTCACCATGTAATTTGCTTACAAAGCTTAATTATATTCTAAGAGAGAATATGCAAWGAACCAAGCAAGCCCACCTGTGCACTTGTGCAGTGTTCACATGAAACAAAAGCTCAGTCTAGGAAGGAATCATCCTAGGCGATGAAAGCATGTACATAAATAGGGAGAGAAAAAACGATGACGAAGGTCACTAATTTGTAGGGTGGGAGCCTTAAGCTACTAGTTTCCTAAAAGCTTAGTATAATTAATGAAAGATTCGATSTTTCGCTCTACTTGTCTTCTCTGTGTGAGAAAATTTAATCAGCCTTGAATCCCATAAATACATTACATATATAAGCCATCTTATTCTAAAACTACACAAGACAATGAAAACGAACTCTGAAACCTAGAAATCCTGAAACGACTCCCAAAAACTTCTCCCAGGAACTAGTTGATTACATATTTCATAATGAAAATCCGAATTCGAAATTGCAGTCATCATCCAATATCAAGTTTTTCTCCATCAACATACAGAATGTACATAACTTGCCTCAATTCTTATCCTAAGATCCCAAAATATTGGTATTGACCAAATAGGTAGGCATATATATGTTACTCTTAGAGGTAATTATTAATTAATTAAAACTGGTAAGGTAATTTGTTCAGTACAAGAGTAGCATCATTTCAATCTATTAAATCCATATTTGGAGGAGCAAAGTCACAATATTCACATACTATCTCCAATATATGATAATGTTATTATCAATGTTTCATAACGAAATACCTCTATTATTCATTTTTTTTAATAAACAGCAAACGTTTGTCCCAAGTCATCATAATGCTCCCTTTGATATAAGACAGTATACATTAGGCACTCATGAGTCATGCCCTGCATCTTAAAACTTAACAAAGCATCTGCTCTAACAAAAACTCTTCAACATTACATCATCAAACATTGAGCTTGTGGTAATCACAACATGAACAATCAAACTCGTGAACGTCAAACTAGCCGCGGTGAAAACTCAAAGAGACAATCACTCATTCCACATATCAACATCACCACCAAAACCCCTCTGCCCCTACTGGTAGACATTGTTTCAGAGACAAAATTCTGTTCACACCAGAAAATTCTTCCATCACTTGAGCGACCATCAAAATGCAACTAGACTAAAAACAATGATAATGTCCCACAAAAACCTCAAATCAAAGTAATGGACACACCCAATCAGAAATATAAAGGAAAAGAGAAAATATACAGCCAATTTGATTTTTTCTGCTTGTTTCTGCTGCTTCCTGTAAATTTTCTACTCGAATCTTCATCCACTACTCACGGAAAGATTTTAAGTTCAATGACTTCAATCAACTGACATTCAGATTTCCTTAGCATGACATGCAAAATTTTCACTACCATTTTTGGTGTGTAAGTCAAAGTCAAGATCATCCAAGTCTTTTAATACACCAAAAGTATCATGTCAAGATCATCCAAGTCTTTTAATACACCAAAAATGTCAAATCAAGATCATCCAAGTCTTTTAATACACCAAAAATATCAAATCAAGATCATCCAAGTCTTATAATACACCAAAAATATCAAATCAAGAACATCCAAGTCTTTTTTAATACACCAAAAAAAATCAAAGACAACGAAGTATTCTATGCAATGCACTACAAAAAAGAATAATCTAGACAAACGGAGTACTTAATATCTTTTCTATGCATTAACCTTAACCTTGGTATAAATACGATGAGTTCACGATATAACACACATCGAACGACATTAATACGGTACTACCCCAATTTCATTATTTACTAAGCAAATGACTGTTCCATATACACTAATTTTCCTTTTTTATTTCATACTAAAATCTTCTTGCACACCGGACACCATCAATACCACAAAATTCCTCAAAGACCCTGAAACTATCATCTCCAAAAACAATAATTTCGCGCTTGGATTTTTCAGTCCCCCAAATTCCACCAAACGTTATCTGGGAATCTGGTACCATAGGCCTTCAGTAAGAGATGTCATCTGGGTAGCAAACAAGAACAAACCACTTAATGATTCTTCTGGGGTTCTGAAGATATCTAGGGATGGAAATCTCAAAGTGCAGAATAATGAAAATGAAATCCTTTGGTCCTCAAATGTCTCGAGTTTATCAGTTGGTTTTGACTCACCAACTGCKCAGATTCAAGATTCTGGCAACTTTGTTCTGCAAAGCAGAGGAGAGATACTATGGCAGAGTTTTGATCACCCAACAGACTCTTTCCTACCGAACATGAAACTCTCCATCACCAAAAACAAGAATCAAAAGAAAGCATTACAGTCTTGGAAAAGCCCATCAGATCCATCCGATGGACAATTTATAGCAGGTATAGACACTTTTACACTACCCCAGCTTATAATCTGGGATGGGGATTACCCACGCTGGCGAAGTGGTCCATGGAATGGAAACATCCTTATCGGAGTACAATTTAATTTCGCAGACTTCATCAATGCTCAGCTTGTGGTTTCTAATGACAAAGAGGGGGAAGTCACTGCAACATACTTTTATCCAAATAAATCTCTACTATCAACTTATATGTTGAGTGCAGAAGGGAAATTGACACAGATATGGTGGGATGACAGAAAACAGAAATGGGAGGTAGAGTGGCAGGTTCCTGCAACTGAGTGTGATGTGTACGGGAAGTGTGGAGCATTCGGGACCTGCAACTCACAGCAGCAAACAATCTGTCAGTGTTTGAAGGGGTTTCAGCCGAAGAATAATTCAGAATGGAGCAAAGGAAATTGGAGTAGTGGATGCTTGAGGCTGTCTCTTATACACATCTAGATGTGTATAAGAGACAGGAGTGTGATGTGTACGGGAAGTGTGGAGCATTCGGGACCTGCAACTCACAGCAGCAAACAATCTGTCAGTGTTTGAAGGGGTTTCAGCCGAAGAATAATTCAGAATGGAGCAAAGGAAATTGGAGTAGTGGATGCTTGAGGACAACGAATTTGCAGTGTCAAAAGGGAAAAGGTACAACTGATGGATTTCTTAGAATGAAGATGATGAAAGTTCCAGACAACCCTGAGTGGAGGTTAGGGTTGAATCAAGATGCATGCAAAAGCCAGTGCTTAAGCAACTGCTCCTGTTRAGCATATGCATACGATAATGGTGTTGGTTGTATGACATGGAGTACAAGCTTGATTGACGCGCAAGAGTTTTCAGTGGGAGGAGTGGATCTCTACCTTCGTCTAGCACATTCAGAACTAGGTACATTTTCTTACATGAATTCTAATTAGTAGTTGGTCTAAAATTTATGATTGTGGAAATAATATACATTTTTTTAATTACAGGTGATAATAATAGTAAGAAGAAGAAAGTAATTGCAGCAGTGACAGGAAGCATTGTAGGAACAATGCTAATTTCCGTCCTATTATTCTTTCTATGGAGACAAAGGACGCATCGAGGTAAACTGTCATGCTTTTAATCCCAATCCCTTCAAATAGATGTAAGCCTCCTACCAGGCAACAAGAGTGTACTAATTTAAAGCTAATGTGTACTGTGAACCTCAGATGACAAGAAAGTGAACAAAGACAATTTCAAAAGCAATGATAAAACGAACAATGAGAAGTTCGAAGAAATTCCACAGTTTAAATTTGAAATACTCGCAGCAGCTACAAACAATTTCCATGAAAGTAACAAGCTGGGACGAGGTGGTTTTGGTACAGTATACAAGGTAATATTTGCATGCAAATGACAAAGATACTGGATAGTCAATGGCTTACGATGAACAAATCTAAAGCTCGATGTTAAATGTTTTTTAAACAGGGAAAGCTGGAAGATGGACAAGAAATAGCTGTGAAAAGACTTTCAATGGGCTCTACACAAGGCCAAGAAGAGTTTATGAATGAGGTAAAGGTTATATCCAAACTGCAGCATCGTAATCTAGTCAGACTTTTGGGATGTTCCGTTGAAAAGCAAGAGAAAATGTTGGTTTATGAATACATGCCAAACAAAAGCTTGGATGCTATTCTATTTGGTAAGTATCACCTCTCACTAATTGCTGTACTGTTCAATTTTCAAAGCAATAGATAATCACTTGTAGCAAATCACCTGACCATGATCAATCACCAGGGGCAAGAAAGKAAAAGGTCTTGGACTGGAAAACAAGATTCAACATTATAGAAGGGATATGCAGAGGCCTCCAGTATCTCCACAGAGATTCTAGATTAAAGATCATACATCGAGATTTGAAGGCAAGTAACGTGTTGCTGGATGAAGAGCTTAATCCAAAAATATCAGACTTTGGCATGGCAAGAATTTTTGGGGMTGACCAAGATGAAGCCAACACCAGAAGAGTAGTTGGAACATAYTAAGCTTCCCAAATTTCTAATTTCGGTCATCTTATAATCAGATTGGTTTTTTCCCCTAAATATTGAAGTGCAACTTTTGAAACTACAGTGGTTACATGTCKCCCGAGTATGCAATGGAAGGTCTATTTTCTGAAAAATCTGATGTATTTAGCTATGGAGTTTTATTGCTGGAGATTCTAAGTGGAAAAAGAAACAGTATCTTCTCAGATGAAGAGCATTCTTGGAGCCTTATAGGATATGTGAGTTCCTGAATTTATTTTTAAATTGCACGTCTTTTCTATACATCAAGCACTCTCCGTTTCCAACCTAATTTTGATTTAATGCTTCATCTCAGGCATGGAAGTTATGGAATGAAAAGAACATTATGTCATTGATCGATCCAGATCTTTGCAAAGAATCTGAACCGGGTCGTGAAGAGGATATTATGAGGTGTGCACATATAGGACTGCTGTGCGTGCAAGAATTTGCAACGGACAGACCAAATGTACCTACTGTCATCTCTATGTTAAACGAAGAGATTTCAGATCTTCCATACCCAAAGAGACCAGGATTCGCCCATATCGCACAGGACATCACCTCCTCTCAACATAATTTTACCACAAATTATGTATCTATTACAGACATAAGTGGGCGGTAAAGGGCAATGGAGTTGGATGATAAAGTCTTATTAAATGTAACTGCTGTCATATTACATTTTCAATACAATTCTATACTCCATAGTTTTATGAATGCTGGTTGCCATGCCAAAGTCTACTATGAATTTCATAATGCAGCTAGAAGTGATCATTCTTCAATGTTATAGATTCATGATAAAAACACGATGCAAAATGTAGTGATCATACTTAAAATTCTTAGTAAAAAAACACGAAAAGCAGGCAGATAAAACATAATGCAGCATCCAGTTATCATTCTTGATACTTAGGCAGCAAGATTATCCCTAGTCTTGAGGAGAGTCTTGAAGTGAGACTCCCTCAAGTCTTAAGGGATAATCTAGCATAAGACCCACTAGAGTCTTGAGTAGAGTTTTGAGAATCAAAACTCAATTCAAGACTCATCTTGGACACATGTCCAAGTTGTATTGGGTTTTATAATTTAGTTTTTTCATTTTGATATTTTGTCCTTTTAATTTTATATTACTTTTATAAAAAATAAGTGAGTCTTGATTGGAGTCTTGGGATAAAGTGTAAAAATATAGAGAATCTTAATGTGAGTTTTGAAAGTAAAAAGTTAGTGAAAAGCTGATGTGGCATAGAAAAATTTTGAGTCTTGGGGTAATCTTGTCCTTACTCCGACAAAGAAATGAAATCACATCCGCCCTTTGACACACCTACGAATAGCCGCCTGATAAGCACTGTGTGCTTTTTCATCTAATCATCATCAACATCATGATTAGACATGTAATTAATTAGCCTTGTAATTAGTTACTCTTCTGTGTAATGTTAGTGTGCAGCTGTGTTTGGTTGTGACTGATCCTAGGACTGCAAATGTCAGTGTAGTGGTGCAATACTTTGTAGTGGAAAATTCATGTACTATGTATGTACTGCATGTATATTTTCTTTTTGTTGTTTCCTGTTCTAACCTAGGCCATTAGCTGATAGCCATTTGTTGTATCACAGTAGGTGCTTGTGATGTATATATAGTGTACAGCTCCCATTAGGTTGTAACACTCAATGAGAAATTAATAGAAAGTAGATTTGAGCCGCATTTTGCCCAAACCATACTTCTCATGGTATCAGAGCCAGGTTGCTCTTCAACCTGATTTTTTTCATCTTTTTCAATCAAAAATCCAATCTTTTCAGCTATTTTTGCAAGTTCTTCCCTTAATTCTTGCAGAAATCCTCAAATACTCACTGAAATGGCTAAGCTCTCTGATATATTGAGTCCACTCTATTTGCACCCATCAGATGGGCAAAGCTCAATCACCATTGAGAAGCTCACTGGCTTTGGAAATTATAGGGAATGGAGAAGAGAGATGGAGCTTGCTCTGCTCTCAAAGAGAAAGCTGGGCTTTGTGACAGGAGGAACACTAAAAGACAAGGATGATGAACAAAAGAAGGAGCAATGGGAGACTTGCAACAGTATGGTAATCACCTGGATCAGTTCCAATGTGAGTGACACCATCAAAAGGTCTATCCTATTCATGAGTTTTGCTAAGGAAATCTGGAAAAATCTTGAAACCAGGTTCTCCCAAGTGAGTGGACTCAGGAAATACAAGCTCTGCAAAGAAGTCTATGACTTGAAGCAAAAGGGAAAGTCTGTTAATGACTATTACACCTCTATGAGTGGAATGTGGGAGGAAATTGAAGGATTGAGCATATTACCATCAATTGCTGAGCTTACACCTGCCTCAACCTATGTCAATGCACTGAGAGCCATGAGAGAAGAAATGTACCTCTTCCAATTCCTCATGGGACTGGATGATGAGTACTCAAGTGTCAGATCTTAGATTCTGATGAAATCACCTCTACCTGCTATAGAAGAGGCATGTGGGATGGTGCAGCAAGAGGAAGCTCAAAGAGAAATCACCAACACCAACAATGTTGAGGGGGAGGCTGTAGCATTGAATGCAACAAGCAAGCCACCTGGAAGTCACTGGAAAGGACCCTGATCAGATAAGACATTCAAGGAAGCTGCAGGACAAGGCATGGAGAGTGTGACTTGCTCTGTATGTGGAAAGAAGGGTCACTCCTCAGAAAAATGTTGGAAAGTAGTTGGATATCCGAAGTGGCACCCACTGTCCAAGAAACAAAACCAAACCCAGATCAAGTCTGCTGGCCAGAGAGGAAAACCATTTGTTGGGAATGCTCAAGCTGAAGAGGAATTGCAAGGATTATCTTCTRATCAAATCAAACAGCTGCTCAAACTTCTACCCTCAAGTTCCAAGARCAAGGATGGTGATGAGACTGAGGATGAGCTTGAAGCAGGATTCGCAGGTATGTTACTGTGTAATCAAATGCATGATGTGTGTAATGCTTGGATAATTGATTCTGGTGCTACTCACCACATGACTACCAACTTTCAAAACCTGATTAATCCCACTAGGGTCAAAAGTGTACTTAAAATCACACTACCAAATGGGAAAAGTTCAAATGTGTCATTCATGGGTGCAGTTGATCTGGGAAATCATATTCAGCTTCAAAATGTGYTATATGTGCCTGATTTTCAATATAATCTCATGTCTGTGAGCAGACTCACTAAGGACAATGCATGTTGTGTGGTATTTAAATGTGGAAAATGTGTCATTCAGGACTCTGCCACTCTCAGAAGTAKAGGAATAGGCAGATTGAAGAATGGACTGTTCTACTTGGACCCAGACAGCTTGAAGGAAGGTAGATTGACAGAAGAGAAGAGTAGTGTGAATGAAAAACCACATAGTGGTAGTGTGTGTAATGAATCAAGTGGCAAGACCACAATGTGTAATGCAGCTAGCTTAAACAATTGCTCTTTGTGGCATAACAGGCTAGGTCATGCTCCCTTAAATGTTATCAATAAAGTTGTGTGTTTGCCTCACTCATGCTCTTCATATTCTGATATATGCCTGATATGCCCTATGGCAAAATTCACTAAGCAACCATACACAAGAAGCACAACACATGCAAAACATGCATTTGAATTTATTCACATTGATATTTGGGATCCCTACAGAGTAGCAAGCAGGGGTAATTTCAGGTACTTTATTACCATAGTAGATGATCATACCAGGGCAACATGGATTCATTTACTAAAAGCAAAGTCTGAAGCATATCAAATGATTAAGAAATTTATACAGTTTGCAAAAACACAATTTGATGCCAAAGTGAAAATCATTAGATCAGACAATGCCCTAGAATTTGATGATGTAAGTTGCAAGAACTTATTCTCTGAACTTGGCATCATTCATCAAACCTCATGTGTGGACATGCCACAACAAAATGGGAGAGTTGAAAGAAAACACAGAAATGTGCTAGAAATGACTAGAGCATTGAGATTTCATATTGGGGTGATTGTGCACTAACTTCAACATACATTATAAACAGGCTCCCAAGTGATGCTCTTGAAGGAATATCTCCTTATGAAAAATTGTTTAGACAGCAGCCTAAGTATGCAGAAATGAAGTCTTTTGGGTGCCTGGTATTTGCCTATAGCCTTAACATAAAGGGTGATAAAATGCAACCAAGAGGGTTGCCATGTATGTTCTTGGGATACCCTTAGGATAAAAAGGGGTACAAAGTGATGAGATTAGACAATCTAAAAGTATTCATCTCAAGAGATGTGAAGTTCATTGAAATAATCTTTCCATACAACAAACAACTATCACTTGCAAAATAGAGGCAACCTGTACCAAAGTGTATTGCAGATGGTGACATTGAGACATTTAGACAGAAGAAGATGCAATTGAGGATGCAGACAATGATCAAGATCTGGAGCCTGAAATTCAAGCAACACCTCCTGAACCTGATGAAACTATAATACAGGGAGATGATGAAGGCCAGAGGCAACAAATTAATGCTACACAAGAGCCACCACCTGTGAGAAGATCAACCAGAAATCCAAAACCCCCTGGTGGATGGTTGAGTGACTTTGTACACAATGTGAAAACCACAACTAATCAAAATGAATCTCATGCTGCAGCTCACATAGCTCAAGTAATACCTGCACCAGTGGGAACACAATTTGTTGCCTTCATGAGCAAGTTACAAGAGGATGCAGATCCCACAAGATTCAAAGATGCCATAAGACACCAACAATGGGTTGATGCCATGAATGAGGAGATTGAAGCTCTTGAAAGGAATGGGACTTGGGACATACTGCCCCTTCCACAAAAGAAAAGAGCCATTGGATAGTGGCTTTATAGAACTAAACACAATCCTGATGGATCAATTGAGAGACACAAGGCAAGACTGGTTGTCTTAGGATGCAGACAACATGAGGGTATTGACTACAAGGAAACCTTTGGCCCAGTTGCCAAAATGACTACAGTAAGAGCTCTCCTAGCCATGGCTGCACTTGAAGAAAATGTATACATGATAATGCCACCAGGCTATACTCGCTGGAAAGCAAGGATCACTGTAAATGCTACACATCATTCAGGGAAAATACAAGCWGGAGACATGGTGTGTAAGTTAAACAAATCATTGTATGGCCTCAAAYAAGCCCCTAGGCAATGGTTTGCTAAATTGAGTCAAGCACTGAAAGCTTTTGGATGTGTTCAATCTAAAACAGATCACTCACTGTTTACATATAAGGATCAGAACAAATTTGTTGCAATCCTGGTCTATGTAGATAATCAACTGATCACAGGCAATGATTCTAAGGCAATTGAAGCAGTCAAGACATTCCTGTCCTCCAATTTTCTCATGAAGGATTTGGGTCAACTCGGGTATTTTCTAGGCATTGAAGTCCATCAATCATCAAAGGGCATATTCATCTCCCAAAGGAAGTATGCAGAAGATCTAATAAAAGAGTTTGGAGCTCACAAACATAAACCTCTGAGATTGCCACTAGACTCAAGTGTCAAATTGACAACTAATATGGGTGAACCTTTGTCTGATCCTACCACATATCAAAGATTAATAGGAAGGCTCATATACCTAACAATCACCAGGCCAGACATTACCTTCAGTGTGAATTTGCTAAGCCAATTCATGCAACAACCTACCACTGTTCATATGCAGCAAGCAAAGAGAGTCCTAAGGTATATCAATCAACATCCAAGGCAAGGAATTCTAATGGCTTCTCAATCTGCAGCAATTCTCACTGCATACACAGATAGTGACTGGGCTGGATGTCCTATGTCAAGGAGATCAACTTCTGGTTTCTGTGTTCTCTTAGGAGACTCACCTATATCTTGGAAATCCAAGAAACAACATGTAGTGGCCAGATCATCAGTTGAGGCAGAATACAGAGCAATGGCACTCACCACATGTGAAATTACTTGGCTCAAGCAACTTCTCAAGGAATTAGGTCTTAAGCACTTGAGTGCTCCCATCATCAAATGTGACAACAAAGCAGCATTGGCAATAGCAGCCAACCCAGTTCAACATGAAAAAACCAAACATGTTGAACTGGACTGTCACTTTATAAGAGAAAAAGTCTCTGATGGCTCTATTATCACTCAATATTTCCCCTCAACACATCAGCTGGCTTATGTCTTCACCAAACCTATGACCATTGCACAATCTCAAGTCCTTTTGCCCAAGCTTGGAGTTCAACATTCTCACTCCAAGCTTGAGGGGGAGTGATAAGTACTGTGGGCTTTTTCATCTAATCATCATCAACATCATGATTAGACATGTAATTAATTAGCCTTGTAATTAGTTACTCTTCTGTGTAATGTCAGTGTGCAACTGTGTTTGGTTGTGACTGATCCTAGGACTGCAAATGTTAGTGTAGTGATGCAAATCTTTGTAGTGGAGAATGCATGTACTATGTACTGCATGCATATTTTCTTTTTGTTGTTTTCTGTTCTAACCTAGGCCAATAGCTGATAGCCATTTGTTGTATCACAGTAGGTGCTTGTGATGTATATATAGTGTACAGCTCCCATTAGGTTGTAACACTCAATGAGAAATCAATAGAAAGTAGATTTGAGCCGCAWTTTGCCCAAACCATACTTCTCACCGCCATAACTGCACATAAATAACACTCCAAAAATAAAATTCTTGCAACAAACATTCCGTTATTGAAATCAAAATTCACCTCACCAAGTGAATTGAAAGCATAAAAAAAAGAAGAAAGCAGATATTTACCAAAATTGAAAGCATAAAATGCATTTGTAGTGCCTCCAATCGCAGAATCAATCTGCGATAATTTGAAGAAAAAAATGTAAATGTTGAATTTTTTTACTAATAAATTGAAAAATTAAKCTGAATTCTAATCAAATTAATACAGAATTAAGCTTAAAATAGAATTACATACCATGGAAAAACTGTCTTTCACAAGTGGCGCCACTGTCCAACAACTAGTTTCCTGCATCGACATCAAAATTGAAATCAAATAATTCAATTTTTATTTTTGAATGTAAATCAAATTATTCAATTTCTTGTGTTACCGCTACATATAATTAGGAAGTGTTTATTAATGTTATCGATATTGTTAATCGATTTGCAATGCACGCCAAACTCACACGTCAATCGATCTAATTAATGTTTACATTCATTTAATACGGAGTATTTTCATTTTTATTATCTTGTCTAACGACTTAGGTCTTAGGTGCACTAATTTTTATGTGCACGTGATGCGTGCGACATTTTTTAAATTTATACACAAATATGATCGAATAATGAACACATATATTACTCGTAGATTGTATGATTTTAATTAAATGATTCCATAAAAATGATACTACTCTCATTGTTATGTATTGAATCCAACTGGAGATTTTTTATGATATAAATTTGAAAATTTAAATTTTGTGGAAACATAATAAATTTATGGGATTAAATTACTTATTGTTATTAATTAGTAATTGACTAAAAGGTTTATTATGACAAATAGAGTAAATAAAAGGTTTTTAAAATTTTCTTTTTACATTTTTTTTTAATTAGATCATTATGGATATTTGAGTAACTTCATAGGGGGACACCATTGCTCCCCCTTCCCTTATATAATAGAGATTTATTAGCTTTTGCCTAATCTATTAACACATAACAATCGCCCCCTTTTCATATTTCTCCTCCCTAATTTATCTTTCATATTTTATTAAATATCATTTAGTAGTACTCCCTCCGTAACATAATTCTTGCAACTCTTTCTATTTTGGCCCGTAACATAATTCTTGCAACTCTTATACTTTATTCCTAATTTGGTAACTTTTTAATAGTAAAGTTACTATTTTACTCTTAGTAATATATCTAAACAACACCTAATCAACACACTTAATTACTAACTCACCCCAATTAAAACCCATTTAACCCCAAATCAAATCATCTTCTTCTCTCTCTTCCTCCTCCATAAACCCTAACTTTTCTCTCTCCTCATCATCATCTTCTTCTCTCCACCCTAACACCCCTCACCAGCCTGCTGCATTGCAGCAACCTTCAACACCGTCGCGTCCAATGCCCTTCACCATCCTTCAACACCGTCGTGTCTCACCATCCTTCACCACCGCCTCTCACGACCGCTTCTCACCACCGCCTCTCACCACCGCCCTTCACATAAACCCTAACTTTTTTCTCTCTCCTCATTTTCCTTCATCTTTCCACCCTAGTAGCCTTCACCACCGCACCGCACCGATCCCGCCCGAATCGAACCTAAAGAACCTAAGCCCGATCCCGCACCGCACCCCAGTAGCCTTCAAGCTCAGACTCATCGAATCGAATTTTGGATTTGATTTTGGTTTCATTTTGAGTTTAGTTTCGTTTTGGTTTTGATTTTGGGTTTAATTTTGATTTTCGTTTTAATTTTGGGTTTGATTTTGATTTTGTTTTTCTTTTTTATTTTGATTTTTGAATCTGATTTGCAAATCAGATTGGTAAACAAATTCTGATTGTAATGTTGAATTTGGTTTGATTTTGGTTTCGTCTTCAGAGTATGGACTGGCGGCGGTGGTGACATAGCGGCGGCGGCGGCGGTGGTCTGACTGTAACGGTGCTGGTGGTTGATGAGTAGTGATGTTGGTGGTCTCAATTTTATCCCCATACATGAACATATAACATGTTTAAAGATTTTTTAAATAAGGGTAAAACAGTCTTTTCTATCACTTAATCACAATTAGCTTTATTTACAATGTTAATACAATCAGGTAAGAAAGTTGCAAGAATATTGTTACGGAGGGAGTACATAAGTATGTTTATTATTGCAAAAAAAAGGCAAAAGCTAACAAGTGCTCCTGGGCGTTGGATAAGATAGCCAAAAAAGGAAATATTAAATGAATTTAAACATTAATTATATCGATTGACGTGTGAATTTAACATGTATTCCAAGTTTAATGTCATTTTAGAACATTTCTATTATAACAAGGTCAATTGCGACGTTTTTTTTTTGTCTTATTGCGACAGCAAAAAGCGTCACTATATTGCATTGTGACGCTTTGGGAAAGCGTCATTATTTTCAGTGTGGCTATATAACCACGCTTTTTGTAGTCATTATACTTCCATATTGTGACGTTTTAAAGAGACACTGCAATGTAAATTGTGACGCTTTTTATTGTCCATGTGGAAAGCATTATGACGCTTTTTATTGTCAAAGTATTGTGACGCTTTCAATTTGAAAATAAGGATGCTTTTTTATCCAAATTTTTTTTCATACGTAGGCAAATGTACCTAAATTATGAACGCTTAAAAGCGTCATAATTTGCAATTTTTTAAAAAACTAATATCAACATTAAAATAACAAAAATTAAATTACTAATTATAACCAAATGCACATGGCCCTAACATAAGATGAAAACCAAAGGGGTTCCAAACCCATCACATTAACTAAATTCTAATGAACACAAATTAAAGTACAATAATCATAAATTATTCATTAATTAACATCATCCAAATCCAAATATGAATATGAAAAGTTCTTTGCAAACCCAAAGCTAGCTAAAGAGTATTTCTAATTAAGTAGTCTAAACAAGCTAAGTCAAAGAAACTATGCAAACAAATATAAATAGCGTTGTCTCCACTTGACAAATTCCCTGTTCTAACCAAAAATAAATAAAATGCAAACACTAACTAATAATTTTTAATGACCCTCTCAATCGATATCCATCAATTGTTGAATAAACTTGTAACATTACATCCTTCATCATGTAAATGGAGAAGT